>QGMG01001021.1:0-13546 GCA_007825325.1 Lachnellula cervina
AGATCTAGCAAATGCAGAGCCAACCTTGGCATTGTCTACGACTCTACCTTTCCAAGTCAGCTTTCTATTCCAACACCTTTACCAGCTTCAAAAATCATTGGACAAATACCTCAAATAACTTCTTCTAAGTCTCGATCTGGTCATCGAGACGCAAAACATCACGCTCCTGGCGCAGAGCCTCCACAAAGCGACGTGGGAGACTAGTCATACCGAGAGCAATGTCACGCTTCTGTTGGCCGCAGAAATTGCCAACACCAGAGGATTTTCCGCAAGTAGTTCCTTCTGTGACCGTGGGACCAGCTTGAGCTTGGATAGCTAGAAATAGGTTGAAAACAGCTAATATAAAGAAGAGTGGTGACTTCATTGTTGATGATTTTGGGGTTGTTTACTGAAATTCTTAGATTGGAGACGGGAGAAATAGTTGGATGGCAAGATGAGTAGGTGAAGTGGAGGAGGACTGATAGACTTTATACCTCAACGATGTTCTCACAAAAACAAATCACTACTTGTTTTATCAGAAATACCCTTAGAACTATTTGATAGTACTACTATAATTTGCGGGTAGGTTCCTCGCAGGAGCTGCACAGGATAACGCTACGTCCTGTGATCTTGAGAATGCCGCCTATGCATCGTATATTCGTTTTCTTTTCTCCACAAAAAGCTTGGATTCTTCCCTATATTGCTATTTTAAGCACAAAAACTGTTTTACGGGATTTAAAGCGGAGTCGATTGCTTCCTTTCGCTTACTTTCGAGTCAGGCTGGCTGAGTCTCGCCTGTTAACTAAGCTTTGCGATATTTAGCGCCAAATCTTTCGAGAGGTCGTATCAAGAACCAGTACATTTACTTCATCGGAGACAAGCTTTACGAGGCTACGATTTCTTACCTAAGCCAACGCTAGTCTCCAAATCTTTGACAAAATGCCACTAAAAAAGTTTAACCTCTTGCATTATTATTGCTTGTTTGCTCACCACAAGAACTAGACACTATCATCGGCTCGAGATTTCAATTTCTTTTACTTCTTCGACATCAGCATGTTCTTGTGGTACTTAATTTCTCTGGCTTTCACCACTGTCCTCGGCCAAATAGCCCTGTCATCTACACTACAGCGAAGGTGGTTGTACCTTGGTCCTATCTCATTTGCAGCTGCCTTTAGCATATATTCCGCCCTCGACTCTATCGATGTATCAGATTATAATAGCATTCTCTCCATGACAGCTACATTATGTTACTTTCATATTATAAGCCTTGTATACGTGGAGAAACACCAGCTTTCAAATCAAAATTCAAGTCAATGGCTAGCCTCATGGAAGTTACTTTACAAGAGGGGCTCCCCAAAACCGCATACCAAGACAAAACACGGCCCGTGGACGGATGTATCGAAGGACAGAAACTCTTCTTTCCCAGTGATAAATAGGCGCCGGTACTTCATATATCATAGTGCACTACGTCTCTTGGGTATGTACGCAATCATGGTCTTCTACTTCGACCTATTCGACGTACCCAGTCACTTCGGAGTGAAGGAAACAGACGTGTTCCCCGAAGCTACCGTCTTTTTCAGACGCCTTCCCTATATTACCTCCACCAATATTCCCATTACCAAACGTGAAGTCATCCTCCGAGCGTACATAGTCTTCTCATCAATCTTTGAAGGATACATGCAATTCACCGGTATCTATGGTCTCCTCTCACTCGCTTTCGTCGGTCTTGGCATCGATGCTCCAGAAGAATGGCCAGGCTTATATGGAAGTATACTTGACGCAACGAGCATGCGTAGGTTTTGGAGCAAGTTTGACCACCGCTTAGTCTACCGCCCACTGTCCTCATTCTCTGCGGTCATAGTCGACAACATGTTCTGGTCCTTACCCAAAGACTCACAAGCACGAAGATACGCAGTCAATATCACCGTCTTCCTACTATCAGGAGCTATGCATGTGTTCCTTGAGGGTCTCCACGGCTCTTGTGGTCTCAGGTACACCATGTTCTGGTTCTCGATCCAGCCGCTAGCTTTCATCGTTGAGGAGGGGGTACAGCGGATAGGAGTACAGCATCGCATCGGAAAGAAGATTTCCGGAGTATTGGGGTATTGTTGGGTCTTTTCGTGGCTGTTCTGGAGCCAACCAAAACGTGTATATCCGGTTATGGCGTGTGCGTATGGACCGGGAGACTTCTGCATCAACCGAGCTCTGCGCAATCCTTGGGAAGCGTGGTATCATGCTTGGTAGCGAGATACGTGAGAATTAGAAACCACTAAGTATCCTGCACATCAATTCCACAGCAGCCTTTTGAAGGTGTCAGCCCATTTTAAGTTGCAGCCGGACTTCGAAGAGCAGTGGCTAGATGTTTAGGCACTGTAGTCCCCTGGCATGTCAGTTCGTCCTGCATATTCACCAATATTCGGTGCATATTATCAGGAATCGTGGCTTCCGTACGTATATCGTCTTTCTCCATTGGTCAAGCTGACGCTGACCCGATTCTAGATTTCTAAGATCGCAGTTCCCGTGCTGTGTAACACCGGTTTCCATAAACGAGTCCCCGTTATCATGAACCCATAAATTATATCCTTTATCTAGGATCACCCTCTCCTTCTCGCTACACCTCAAGTGACAAACGCGACTACGGGCTGATGCAACTACTATTCAGAAGAATATCCCGAAGAATCTAGGAACTTGATTTTAACCATCTCTCACCTCTATTTCTTACTTATAATTTCAGTGATGAAAAGCCAGTCTTAAGACGCTCTTCTGCAATCTCTTGCTTACACGAAGCAGTAAAAATGCCCGTCTCCTTCCTCCTTATATCTTCTTCTATTTCATCCAGAGGATAGAATTCCGGCGTATTTTTAAACATCGCATCGAACTTGTTCTTGATATCCAATGGTAATTCTGGGGCGTATTCAGAGTCACGAGACCAGATTCTCAACAGATGTCGAGGGTTCGATTGATCGTCGATATATCCTCGGCGAGCATGTTGGTGGTGGAGGTTATTGACCCTGCATAACATCAGTATAATTATTCCCAGGGCTACGCAGTTTGACGTACCATTCGATGTCGCCGGCTTGAAGAGCAGTTTCTAGGCAATACTGTTCAGCTACCCACTGCCACCCTCCCAATGCTTCTCGCTCCTCAAATGTAAGTGGTGGATATTTTGTATCTCGGTCGGGCGCCTTTTTAGTATTAGCATTTGAACACCTGACTTTGGATGTGATTTATAAATACCTCTGCATAGCCAATGAAAGTTCTTGTCGCGAAATTCACGTACATCTGTTCATTCAACCAGTGGATGAGCCTTACACCATCCTCTGGGATTCCATTCCTATTTCATCTTCAGCATACGCTACAATACACCGGGACTATGCATCATGCTTACGCTGTCCATCTGAACTTTTTACCCGCCAAGAGTCTCAGGATGTCGGGACGGTACTCGGCAAGGTGGTTGTATACTTGCCAAGTGCTTGCGACGGTTGACTCTCCCCCCGCGTTGGGAATATTAAGAGCCATGAGCCCCACAATCTCGGACCCTGCATCGCTGTGGTACATCTGAGCATCGTTATTCTGAGCCGAGACGAATATCTTCCCGCGCTGTGAGGGGTCGATGTGGTTAATGCTCTGGTAAAATTATCCGTTAGTGGGCAGTTGACCGTAAATCTGGGAGAGAGCATTGTACTTTTATATGACAGATACCTCGACCAATGCCTTGGTCCAGACGAGTATCTGCAACCCATGCATTGATGCCGAGGAAAATAATGACCTGCTCTTCTTTGTCGTATTTCTGAATAGGGAATCCTCTGAGAAGATTCAGGCCGGTCCCTTGATACAAATTCTTCGCAATCCCGCGCAGTGTCGGGCCTAGCTGCGGGAGAGGAAATGTTGATTGCTCAACAGCAGACAAAGGCAGCGAAAGTTTCTGAAAAGTCTATAGAAAATTAGCATGTCATTAAAGAGATTTAATGTCTACGGAAAGTATCAAGCGTACCTTTGCTGCGGCATCTATTTCAGCAATCTCGGCGCTTGTGAGAACGTGGATATATTTCTCGGCTACTTGTATGAGTACGATGAATTATATTAAAAAGTAGGATATAATTACGATGAGCATTAAGCTGTTTTCCATCCCATACAAGTGGTCCTGTAAGCTTTTTCGGCCACCCTTCTGGCACATCACCAAAGTCAAACTGGCTTGGATGGGCGGCATTTGCTTCTTCCCATTCACGTTTCACGAAAAGCGTTCCGGGTGCATCGGTGTATAGCTCGTAGGGAAGAACTGCAGTTGTTGCCATGGTGGGATAAGAGCATTTGGAGATAATTCAGAAATGATACCGAGTAACTTCTGGGCCGATCAACGGGAGGGAATAATCCAAATAAATTAATTCCATCCACGTACACTATCTCTGTTTATGTGCACGCAATATCTTAAGCGTAAGGCATCATCTGAAGTTCAAGACTCCACTATCCTACCTAGGTATAAATCAAGCCTGCTCTGGGGCCCGTGGACCCCCATCTATGCCGATTCTGGCATAGACGCTACTCGAGGCGACCCTTCCGCTGTCACCCCCTCTATCCATTTTGTTCTTATCGTCTATATAAACCTTCAGCAGACAGACAAACAGACAGAAAAACTTGAGATTATTATTAAAATTATAAGACTTTTACGATACTGAATAAGTGCAAGGCTATAGAACAAATATGGGTCCTTCCTTGCCAAGCCAAGATCCTGACCTTACTCCGTGGATAGTACCGAATATCTCTCTCTCATACTACTACTCTCATATCAATTATAGAGCCCCACAGGTATCCACTTGGCATAGTATTTAACAGGTTTCACTCATACCATGTGTGATAGAATAGGTCCGTCTCGTCGCTAGTTGCCAATAGATGCATCGAGTACTCATAGTAAGCGAATCTAGGTTAATCTTCATGAGAACAATGGGATGCCGTTACCCGATAGTTTGGATTAGACTCGCGGCCCTAGATAAGCGATGCATAACGGAGCTTGGCGTTGATGTCAGGGGAGTGGTTCCACTCCCACGGATTGCCTAACCCAGAGATATGGATATCAATCTATGGGCCAGAACAGGGCTGGTAATGAGCAATTCCATCTTGTTCTGGCGTGATCACCGACGCATACAAACCCAGTAAAAATGAGGGCTCTTTATTTCAATATAAAAAGCAATCCTACCCGAGCGTTAACCATGGGGTTTGTTTCAGTATAACTTCATTTGAAGAGTTGTTTCTTTTTCCATCATGCATGCTAAACGGCAAACAAGCGCTTGGTATCATTGGTATGCCCAAAGCGACAGCCCCGAGGAGCGAAAACTCATTCGGAAGCTTGATCTTCTTATTGTTCCATATGCATTTCTAGGCTATTGGATCAAGTTCATTGACCAAACAAATATTAGTGAGTTCTCAAGAAAAAGGTTCCGCTCTATACGCTTTACTGACCCTCTTGAATAGCTAATGCATACGTTTCTGGACTATCCGACGACCTTGGCTTCCATGGTAACCAATTGGTTCAACTAGGCGTGGTCTACACTGTCGGAAGTGTAGTCGGTCAACTTCCTTGCGCATATTTGTTCCCACGTTTCCCAATGCACTATCTCATCCCCTCTTTTGAGATAGGGTGGGGCATCTTCACACTTCTGCAATACCGGGCACAAAGCTATTCGGAACTTATGGCATATCGGTTTATTATCGGACTCTTCGAGGTAAGCATAAACATCTCGAGATCTGTTCTAGTAAGCATAACTTTACTGATATTTCATACAGGCCGTGTACTTTCCAGGAGTTCACTACGTTCTCGGTTCCTGGTGTAAGTCACTCCTTAGCTCTGTCCTCTTACCTCTCACCTCTAACAGATTACCAGACCGTGGAGATGAAATCGGCCGCCGCGGCGGTCTCTTTTACGTCGGACTGACATTAGGTACCCTCACAGCCGGCCTGATCCAAAGTGGGACCTCTGCAAATCTCGACGGTGTAGATGGCTTGTCAGGATGGAGGTGAGAACTATTTGTTTCAAACACGTGTGCTGCAGCACTAATGCGTTTCCGCCAGATGGATGTTTATCATCACAGCCCTAATGACCATCCCCGTCGGTATTGCCGGCGTATTCCTCTGGCCTGGTACACCCGACAAACCAAACAAATGGTTTCTGACGCCCGCCGAAATCGAGTTATCACGCACTCGCTTGAGCAAGGGTATCTCCAAGGAAGCCAGCGGTGCGCAGCTCTCGACAAGGCAGCGGCTTCAGCATATATTTACCGACTGGAAGATCTACACGCTTGTGCTGTGGGGCATCATCTACTGGAACATCAACGCAACGTCTTATGGTGGGTACCTTCTCTGGTTGAAGAGTCTGAAACGCTACTCCACGGCCAAGCTCAACCAATACGGCTCAACGTCACCAGCCGTAGGAATCTTCTACGTCCTCTTCATCAACTTTGGCTCGGACCTCTTCCTTGGTCGCACGGGTGCCATTACGCTATCATGCATCATCAACATCATTTCCCTGATAATCCTCACAATATGGAATGTCCCCGAGGCTGCAAAATGGGTGGCGTTTAATATGCAGTACGCGCAGTTTGGCATGAGCTCGGTGTTTTACGGCTGGGTGAACGATATCCTTCGGAACGACCCTAAAGAGAGAGCCCTTACACTGGTTCTCGTAAACGCCATATCCCAAAGCACAACGGCCTGGATCCCTCTATTCACATTCCCAACAAGTGAAGGGCCGAAATTCCGAAAGGGATATTCGTACTCTTTAGCAATGTCGGTGGTGTTAATTCTGTACACCGTGTTGGTCATAAAACCATTGCATCGAAGACAGGAGTAAGTGATATTTGTTATGCCTTTGCTATGGTAGTGTTGCTAACAGCTATTGTAGGAGAAAACAAGCACTTGAGTCTGGCTCGGAATCTCCTGCTAGTGAGGGTAGTGACAGGGGCAAGGAAGGTGAAAATGTCACGGTGACGCCTATTACTATAGCGTGAAAAGTTCATGGATATAATAGAGCTCCTGCGATAGATAGTAGGTATAGTTCAACTATTATTATGGATTCCTAAACATATTCTTTTAGTAATAGAAATCCATTATTTGAATCTTCCACTAGAAGTGTTAAAACTGCTTCTATAGAAAGAAATACCTAGGACTTGTCAAGACAAACGTTGTAGTTATCAACTTTCTATTTTTAGTAGAAACTTATCAACCTGGTGAACCTAGTTACGTCATGTGAAAAGCGCACGTTACGACCCCCTTCGAATCTTGTCCATTCAAGTGAATAGTTTGACAACGGAAGGGAAGTGTCCATGGATTTTATCTTAAAGGCTGCAATCTGCAATCTTCCGGTTGTGGGATTAGACTATGCTAATCTGCAAGTTTCCTCTGAATTCTATCTTTGCCATATCTAAGCACCAGCGTGCAAGATGTAACCACCATCCACCGCAACCGTCTGACCATTCAAATACTGATTCGCAGCCGTAAACAGGACCGCACCAGCCATATCCTGATCCTTGCCCGGTCTCCTCGCAGGAACCTTCGCATACTTATCCTTCTCAATATGACTCTTCTGATCGCTTCCGCTCTCCGAAGCCGTCATCTCGCTGGGGAACACGCCGGGAGCAATGCTGTTGACTCGAATCTTCAGGCCATTCTCGGCAATCTCGGAAGCGAGCAGCTTGGTGAGGTGGATGGCTGCTGCTTTGCTGGCGTTGTATCCGAAGTGGTGTTGGGAGGATTGCACGATGCCGGAGATGGAGGAGATGTTGATGACTGTGCCGGAGTATCCGTGGTGGGTATCGGAGGCCTTTTGGAGCAGAGGGAGGAAGGCTGTGGTCATGAAGAAGAGTTGCGGGACGTTTGTTCGGTACGTGTTGGTCCAATCTTCAAAAGTCGAGCTCTCGTCGTCGAACAGGTTCTTCTTCATCTCCTCTGCCGTCTTGGCTTCCGTCTGCTGTGTGTTGCCAACGATGCCTGCGTTGTTGATGAGGATGCAGAGGCACTTCTCTCGGGACTCAATCTCCTTGACCAATCTGGCGATTTCACTCTTCTGGGTGACATCTGCGACGATGGGGATGATTTCGCCGGCGATGTTCTGGCCGTGAGATTTGACTACGTTGTCGAGCTTTTCTTCGGTACGGCCGACAATGTAGACTTTTGCTCCGTTCACTGCGAGGGCTTGGGTGGCCATGAGACCAATGCCACTTCCACCTCCGGTGATAAGTGCAACCTTAGATGGTCAATTGAGGAACGTCCATAGTTGGAGCTAAAGTACGTACCTTGCCCTTGACATTGAATACCTCGCTGAGGAGAAAGTTGTTGTTGGATTCAGACATGTTTGCGGATGTGGTTGAGAATTGCTTTTGAAGATGTTCGAGGCGATTGACAGGTGATTTGGTTTGGAAAGAATGGTGCTTGGAGAGCGAGAGGGGTGTTGATGAGGACAAACAACTCTTCTTATAGAAAGGTACAGAACGTGACGTCACGGCTTTAAGAGGGGCACGTACAAGTAAGCTCCGAGACATGATTTGATTTTAGTGCCACGAATGGAAAGAGCGGGTGTAATAAGAGGAGAGAAGAAGAAGAGAGAGGATTCTTGTCGGCGGAGTAAAAACTGTTGGTCGCTGGTCTCAAAGTTCGAGCTGTAGTCCGCTCTACCTTGATCGGAAAAGAAGCCTCAGGCGTGCGATGGGTGAAAGAAACTGCAATTGATATTCAATGCACGTGCAAGTACACCTTGATCTGCCTATACTCCGTATTTGCACGTACCTTAAGGTAGTTTAAAAAACCCAGTTGTACCACCAGTACTTGTATTATTCATTTAATGATGACGATATGGGCTATAGACGTCACAACGCTCGCTAACATTAAAGGGGTAATTTACGCGAGGTCGAAATCGCCACCCCCTAATGGATCAACTCCTAAGAGCAGGCCTAAATCTGGATGTAACTATAGCACCTTAGATGGGCGAGAAGGAATTGCAGCAGTTCTTATCTCGAGGTCTAAGCACTTTCTACTATAAGTGAGGTATAATGTATTCTATCAAACAGGATGCCTACCTAAAATTTAATCTGTAGTATAGACAAGCTAGATTAGTCGACAAGTTCTTTTTCTTGACGAGGCGGAGAGCAAATATAGCAAATCCATAGTATTATGATTGTTGATAAATGGACGGAACAGTTGGTGGAACTTTTTCGTAATATTTGTATCTACCTACCCAGGTAGGCTTCTAATTATAATGTAATCGAAAGGTTTGCTAGGAGACGAAAAATCCTAATCTGTAGACCTTATTTAACTATGGACATTGTAATACTGCTCACGTGGTTATTTCTTGAAAAGGGGGGCGGGGGGGCTGGTCATATGACTCAACTGCATGATCCTCTGCAGCTTCACGCAATAACTCTTTTCCGGGCCACAAGAAACGCGGTCGCGGTGACACAAAACAGGCCTTTTCTTCTAACCTCCACCTTTCATTCATCTCGCAGAGCTGGATGATCAACCACAGCCATGCCGCCGTCACAACAGGGGACACGTTTTAAGGAGGACATCGCGAAAGCCTTCATCCATCTTGATATCTCCAGACGCAACCCTTTGACCGTAAGCAAAACACCCAATTCGTGCGATCGCAATCGTCTAACTGATTTCAAGTCTCCTGCCAATGCAACTAAAGGAGATAACAAAGTCACCCTTTTGACTTTTCCTGTCGAACTCCGACTTCGATCTGGGAACTCCTTCTCATCAAGGCTGACCCAGTTTCCCCGAGATTCAGACGTTTGTCGGTATACAGGAACGCAAATCAGATGTTGGTCCTGCTCCACAAGCGTATGGGACCAGGAATACTGCAGACGCGCAAACAGAACTACCACGAAGCGAAGCCAATACTCTACTCGCAGTTGGTATTTAAATTTAGCACACGGGTACAAGCTACAGGTGGTAACTATGTCAACAATGATTATAGGTCGGAGAGTGATAATATATTTCATAGGGAAAAGGCATTGCGGGATTTCATGCATTATCAGCAGGGAAAAGAATATTTGATTCCATAGAGGATATAACATAAAGCTATATATTGCAGAATGAATACATTATGGCTGGATTTGCGACTACCCTTTAAGTACGATCGGTATAAGAGTTCTAGGTCATTTACACCACCAGCGGAAATTCTCTGCTACCTAATTCTGGGTTTACCTTCCATGAATACTTTCACAGATAACGAGCCTAATGAAAAACATCCTCTGTTCTAAGACAAGTACATGAAAATTGCAATAGCAAACTCCCAGGATAGAGCTGAGATCAAAGTAAGATAGGGTATGAATCGATCAAAGAGAGAAAGATACAAGTAGCGAAATCTTTATTTAAGTCTTCCTTTTTCTAAAGTCCCACCAGCTTAAGCCTTAAGCTTACAGCAGTATCATATACTGTATTCAGATTACTTTTCCGCCGCGTACGGAGTAAAGCTAAGAAAATCAGTCCGTATCCGACTGATTTATAATAACGTAACATCCGGCACGCAAATTAACCCGAGCCCGATCGAGTTATAATAATATTAAAAAAAAATACATAATGACTAAGTTCCAGCCAAATGGGCAATAAGATTTAATATAATAGTTCATACCCTTAAATATGGCAGTGAGGGTTACGCTTCTGATAAAAAAGCTCGATACGCTCACAGACGAGGAATTTCACAACTAGTAAGAAAGGCCGCTACCTCAGCTATCCTTCTTCTTCAACAGCCTGTGCTAACATCTGATAACTCAGTTGGGAGGGGCCTCACGCGCAGATATTCCTAGGCGTTCCGATTGTCAAAGAAAAGATACTTAAGTTCTCACAGGTTAAGTTCTCCACCCCCCACCCCCTTTCCTCCACCCCCCTAGGAATCAACCTCAGGCGGCAAATAGAACTACGGTAATTCTAGCTAGTTGCTTATCGAGAACTCCTAACTGACTCTTGATATAGTTCCACGTCGACAAAACTACCTCGGCCGCACTAGCTGCGCAGGGTCTTCCCGTCGCCGAGTACGATGGAGAAGTTAATCTTTGGGCTGCGAGCTTAGAGGATATAATGGCAGTGGGTAATTTCATTTTGGTCTTAGCATGCCAGATATAGAAAGAATACTGCTCATATGACATAGATGTACACGGATCCAGAATATCAGCGGCTTGTCCTCCCAGACGGGGAGGTTTTCTCAAAGACGAAAGAGTCAAAGATAATGATTGGGTATGATAAGGACTTTGTTGCTAACGGCAAGGTGTTGTAATGTTGGTTACAGGCTGTTTGATAAACATGGAATTGTTGAGTTAGAAATAGCATTGCTATATGCTGCCGAACTCATTTGATCATCCGTTCAAGTTACTATAACCTATTCTCACCTTATTTTCCTTTCCCTCTTGCTGTCCTCTTCTATACATAGCAGTTCTCCGATGGAACACATACCTTCACCAGCAAGCGATCAAGGATCAGCACGTCGTCCGTCCATGTCACGAGTTACCAGGAATTTGGGTGAACTTGTAAATACACAATTGATGCTTAGTTTTATGGACTTAGAAATTACTTATGTAGTGAAAATGGAACAGGAAACTCATTCTCCGAATTCCCTCCCAACTTACCACCAACCCAAGTGAATTTCCGGTACGCTTTGCCTAGCCACCAACACCATCCAGGAATCCACGCTGTTCGCTCAAAGTGAATCTTATCGATTAAACATGCATAAGGGACGCAAGGTGTGCTAGAATACATAACAACCAAGAAAACCCCAAAGTAATTCTCTGTCCGTGAATTTGTATATACCGGCAATCGTAACACTTCAGGTATACTTTCCCTTACTACCGTATTCTCTTCTCTTCTCTTCTCTCGTCCTTAAATAATTTAACGTAATGGGGGAGGGAAGAAGAACAAATAACGTTACAGGCTAGTAGGTAGCTTGGTTGATGATAAGAAGGAGAAACTTGAGAATTGCATGCATTGCGATTCGCGCATGATTGTGATATCTCTGGTAGGATTGTAAGCATGTGACACTTGGGTTATAAGCGTCGGAGGCTGATTTGGAGAAGATGTTACTGGTGACCTAGTTTTTTCAAGGAAGAAAGAAAGAGATTCACTCCGATCTGCCGTTGAAGTTGAAGTGAAGTTGTAATGCACAAACTGGCCATGCAGCAAAAACCATTCCCTCTACCTAAATAATTATTCTGCACCTGGTTATTGGGCAGGGAAAAAATAGAGTGAAGTGAGTATTGGGTAGAGGGGAGAGTCATCACAAAAAGCATGAGATGGTCACATGTCATTGATTCTCGGCTGACACGACAGATCTGAAGCGTTGTAATGGACGCGAATTTCGTAATTCCCCGTATCTGATCCCCCAAAGGCAGTATGAGAGTATCCTGGTATATCTAATCCTACAAAAAAGAGAGAGGCACCAATTAAGCGGGGAACACAACGGAAAGGAAAGCTACAATTCTTCCACCTCGGAGCGGAGGCGACCTTGCCAAACCTGCTTTCCCAATTCATCTTCATCCTTCTCTGATCGAACCACCCCATCCCGGCACATATACATCTTCAATAGTTCCTCAAGCTCGGTTGTGTCAAGGGCCGCGAGGTCAATGACTACCTTTTCACCAGCCTTTTTGGGTTTGTCGATGCTTGCATCCTTGGTCACCCGAACATCCTGCAGTCCTCTCATCATCTTTAGCTTGGTGAGATTGAGTATCTCGACGATATCCTTTCCCTTCCACTGACGAGTGGCGCTATCCAAGACGATGTGGAGAAACTGTAGCTTGTGGCATTGGCGTATCAGAAAGAGAGACCGGTCAACGTCCCAATGGTCGCCGACGAGGTCGAAGGTAATTCGTTTCAAGCACGTGCGCCGCTCGCTTCCGATTGCAGAGAGAAAGGGAATGGTGGTTGCTATATTGCGACTTGTCAGCAAATGTGAGGTAGGGCAAGAGAATGGGTAGCCATACATTCATCTCTCTCCTTCTCCCAGGGCGATCGCAAAAGGAATTCGTTCTGTCCAAAGTAGATGCGTAGCGAAGCGCTGTAAATCGTCTTGCAAGTAAGGCTGAGTGCCAGGTGGTCGTCCAGCATGCCTCCGTCGTCGGTTGTCTGATAGCCCTGGTGGCCAAGGTCTGCGACAGGGACACCGAATTGGAAGTTGTTGTGCTCCGATTCCGTTGGCTCCAACGGATGCTCGGACACCAGGACAAGCCTGAGGATTATCTCTTTTACCTCGTTGGTGAGGTCGAGGAAGCGAAAAGGGATTGGAATGGGAGGAGATGGGGAGGCCATTGAGAGCTGGTTTGCAGCGGCCGTGGGCAATGAGGCTTGTGATGTGTTTCCTTGGGCCGCCATTGTTGTTGTTTGGTGGTCGCTGGGGGAAGGGGGAAGGGGAAATTTTGGGCGAAAGATCGGATCTCTGTGTGCGCGAGGTTTCGGCCAGGGAAAAAAGAGGTTCCGGAAGTATCGTCCCATTCATTCGTGTTGAATGTACCATAGGCGGTCTGGCACGGAAGATCCCATCTCCAACACCATCTCCTTTCCCCTTCCCCCTTTTGCTCTCCCCACGCCC
>QGMG01001022.1:0-13520 GCA_007825325.1 Lachnellula cervina
TACCGCCACAAACACAAACCCCATCCCCATCCCCCTATCCACCGCAAAACAACACCTACCCTCAAACCAACTACCCACCGCAAAACGAAGCCTTCCCAGGACAGCAACAAGCAGGCTACTACGCACCAGGTCCACAGATGGGGTATAACACACAACAAGGAGGTTTCGGACAACAAGGAGGCTATTACGGACCGCAGCAGGGATACGGGCCGCAGCAAGGAGGGGGTTATTATTATGGGCCGCAGCCGCAGGGACAGTATGTTGATCAGAGGAGGAATGGGGGTGGGGGCGATGGGTTTATGGGGGCGCTGTTGGCGAGTTTGGCGTGTTGCTGTTGTTTGGATGCTTGTTTGTTGTTTTGAGTGATTGAAAAGTAGATGGTGGAGGATGGGAAGGGACGGGAAGGCAAGGCGATGGGGGATGCATAGGTGTATCAAGAGGGAAAGGTGAAGGCTGGTCCTGTCATTATATAATATGGGAGGATGAAGTCGGGACTACAGGACGAATTCACTGTAAAAGGAGATGATATTAGATTGTTAGGATTGGATAGCAGTGGATATGATAATAATATGTATATTTTAACTTCCTCGCAATGCCATTTTAATCCATACTAACACTTCTCACACCCCTACTATACAAGTAGCATCTGAAGAGTTTTATTCATTCGTAATTTCGTTTCAATTCAAGCCTACTAGTAACAGTATTTATCATACACTCTCAATTCTCTGCACTACAATCGCAGTAGCAGCCCCACCCCCATTACAGATAGCAGCAACACCATACTCGCCCACCTTCAACTGATGCAACAACGTAGTCAAGATCCTCGATCCGGAGCTTCCCAATGCGTGGCCGAGAGATATGGCACCGCCGAGGGGGTTTACTTTTGCGCCTTTTAGACCAAGGATCTGGGGTTTTTCGTTAGCGGGGATTTCAGGAGAGAGGGGTAGGAGAAGAAAGGGGGCTTGCTTACCTGTTCATTGGCTGCAATGACTGCAGCGAAAGCTTCGTTGAATTCCCAAATCGCAACATCTTCCTTTTTGATCCCCGCTCTCTCTAGTGCGAGAGGCACTGCCTTTGAGGGCGCGATTGGGAAATCAACTGGATCCATCGCTGCATCTGCTGAACCACAAATCCGGGCAAGGACTCTAGATCCACTTCCGTATTCCTGGGCAATGGCCTTGTTGCCCAGAACCAGGGCACTGGCACCATCGTTTAACGTCGACGAGTTAGCAGCTGTAACTGTCCCCGTACCATCTTTCACAAACGCCGGTTTAAGCGTGGTAAGCTTGTCAAGCTTGATATCCAAATACCCCTCATCCGTATCCACCACCGTCTCCCCCTTGCGCCCCTTCACCGTAACCGGCGCTACCTCCTCCGCAAACGCACCAATTTCCCACGCCTTCTGTGCTCGCGAATACGATAGTTTCGTATAGTCATCCTGCATCTCGCGCGTAATGCCATACTTCTTCGCCGTCGTCTCCGCGCAAACACCCATGTGAAACTGCTCATACACATCCGTAAGCCCATCCTTCAGCAACCCATCCTCCATAGTCACATTGCCCAACGCCGGCTGACTAGAGCTTCTCGGCACGTACAACGGCGCCCGTGACATGTTTTCCATGCCGCCGGCTATCTGGGCTTCCGCGAGACCGAGCTGGATGTTCTGCGCAGCTAGCACGACGGCTTTGAGGCCCGAGGCGCATACTTTGTTGATGGTCGTTGCTTCGATGGTGTTTGGGAGCCCGGCGAAGATCACGGCTTGGCGCGCGGGCGCCTGGCCGACGGAAGCTTGGAGTACGTTTCCCATGTATACGTCTGTTATCTTGGAGACGGGGACTTTGGATTTCTCGAGCGCGGACTTGATCGCCACAGCGCCGAGTCGGGGGGCCGGGACGGAGAGGAAGGCGCCATTGAACTTGAGGATTGGAATTGGGATTAGTCGTGCAGGGGGGTGAGAAGTGTAGGTGAGTACTTACTTTTGCTGTGGGTGTTCGGGCTGCGCTCAGGATGTATGCATCTTGGATTTCTTGTCTGGCCGAGGTAGTGGCGCTGAAATGCCGCTGGACTTGTGTGAGACGTTGCTTTGATACTGCAGAGGGGTTCCGGGCAGACGACATGGCGAATCGTAGAGACATGACTTGCTGAAAAAACGAAATGTGGCTACAAAGAAAAGTAAAGTTGGAGTGTTTCTTTTTGTTTGGAAAAGAAAAGAGTGAAGTTAGGTAGGGTAGTGTAGTGAAGAGAGCGGGTTAGGCCAGGTGCTTTCCGTTCTTAGCCGCACCTCGGCTCGGCTTGCGGGGAACGTCGCACCAATATCGGGGGAATTTCGAATGTGGAGTACCGGTACCGGTAGGCCAATTCCAGCAATTAAAGATGGAGATTCGGGAAGTTTACAAAGGTCATGTTTAGTTGAAATAAGTTTTGGGGTTACCACCAGTACCGATGGTACCGATGGATACAAAGAGTGTATTTTGATGCAAATCTACCATGCAGGTACCCACCAATAAATCACCTACTGTATCAACCCTGCTTGATTACTCCGGGTAGGAAGCCGTTCTAGTAAGTGAGTAAGTCCCGTGAGTGTTCAAATGCAGCATTCCCACAAGTATTCCCAAAGAGCAATTACACGAATGGTCTATAGAAGTCAAGGCTGAAGTTACTCTGTTCTTCTTACTGACTGAATACATGATGACTATTGCTAGGCAAAGTGGAAGGAGGAGAGGCATACTGAAATGCAACAGGGAAACAACACTTTATGACCCATGACTAGCTTTTTTTGAATAGTAGAGATTCAACATATTCTGAATGTCCTCGTAGTATGGTTTGATGAGTGAATTTTCCAGATTAATATTATTGAATACTTACTTATTGA
Organism: Lachnellula cervina; assembly: GCA_007825325.1. Classification (NCBI taxonomy): domain Eukaryota; kingdom Fungi; phylum Ascomycota; class Leotiomycetes; order Helotiales; family Lachnaceae; genus Lachnellula; species Lachnellula cervina. The sequence goes on from QGMG01001022.1 coordinate 2,873, forward strand.
AGCAATAGTAAGGTAGTCCTGCGCTTGCGAAGGATATGAATATGGAAAGTAAAAAGTCTACCCCATCACGAAGAGATCACAGGTCAAAATAAAACCCATAGAGAAAGAAAACAATGTTTAAAAAGCAACCCATATAAAAAGAAAGTTAATCTCCTTTTCACATTGCGGGGCAAAGCAATCAGCACGTGATAACTCTATCGGCGACACTATTGATGGAACCTTAACCATGCTGCTGGGCTGGCTCTTGTTGATTAAAAACTTCCAAGCGGTCTGGACTCTCCAAATTATTTATTAGATCTTTGACTTCATATTTGCCCCTCTCGGCAATTCAATCATACGCAAAGGCGGGCCCTTGCATTCACCACTCATCCCACCTTAGTCAGTGAGTGACAAGACAAGTCCCTTCGCCGCGCTATCGGGAACTCACATAAACCCTCCGTTGAACAACCTCACCCCACTTCAAGCACTCAACCATCGACTCGACCCCATCGTGTAACTCCGAAGCTATTTAGCAGATTTTCAAGACACACATCTCAACAGAAATATACAACCATGTCTACAGCTGCCCGCCGCCGTCTCATGCGTGACTTCAAGGTTGGTGGCCAGAGGAGCTGAGCGTACCATTATACATCAGTACTGACAAGACCAAGCGTATGCAAACGGATCCTCCAGCTGGGGTTTCCGCATCTCCTGTGGCAGATAATGTGATGACTTGGTAATAAATCCTGATATGGACGAGAAAGATTCACATGCTAACCCCACCTTCAACAGGAACGCAGTTATCATCGGCCCAGCAGATACACCCTTCGAAGACGGCACATTCAGACTCGTTATGCATTTCGAAGAACAATATCCAAATAAGCCTCCCGCAGTCAAGTTCATCAGCAACATGTTCCACCCGAACGTATACGCCACTGGAGAACTCTGCTTGGATATCCTGCAGAATCGGTGGAGTCCGACGTACGATGTGGCGGCTGTCCTGACAAGTATCCAGAGGTATGGACCATCCCGAGTAGAAATGAAGGATATATACTGATGCACCGGCAGTCTCCTAAACGATCCAAATACCAGCTCGCCCGCCAATGTCGAAGCATCCAACCTTTACAAAGACAACAGACGGGAGTACACAAAACGCGTGCGGGAATCGGTGGAGAAGTCCTGGGAAGATTAAGGATCTTCTAGCAATGAGACATCGGTTATGCGGACATGCATCATAAGAATTTGATATGGCGGGGTTCTGGAGTCTTCGGCGCTCTTGCTTTTCTTTGTCCCTTCCGGTTGTATGGCGATGGAAAAGGAGTTCTGGGAACACACAGCGTTTAGCGTTATTGAATTCAAGCATACATTCACGCTATACATTTCCCATATATTAACATCACGTCCACCTTGAAATGTTCGACCAAAATAAACATAATCTCTCGGTGCAGGCATCCGCTGGCTGGTGGTGTAACGTGATTCGCATTATCTGCCCCAAATTACCGTAATTTGACGCGCCAAAACCTAGTCACTACGCGAAGACAACAACCCCTTATCGGACAGAAACGTCACGCAAAACTCTCTCCCAACGACAACGCTCTCGACTGTACAAAAGCCCCTATGATCGATCCCAGATAGGAACACCTCGACCTCGCGATCATGTCAAACTCTATCAAGGTGGTGGCGCGGTTCAGGCCGCAGAACTCCATCGAGGTTCAGCAAGGAGGGTTACCTATCGTTGCATTTGAATCCGAGGACACATGCGCTCTCGATGTAGGAAGCCGTACCACACGGGGAGGTATGTTTGCTGACAATGATCACAGTCCAAGGAGGCCTCTGGCTCCTTTACCTTCGACCGCGTGTTTGATATGAACTCGCGGCAGAAAGACGTCTTCGATTTCTCTATCAAACCTACAGTAGACGATATCCTCAACGGTTACAATGGCACGGTCTTTGCATATGGGCAAACCGGCGCGGGAAAGTCGTATACGATGATGGGGACGGATATTGACAATGATGAGGGCCGAGGGGTGATTCCCAGGATCGTGGAGCAGATATTCGCCAGCATTCTTGCAAGTCCGGGCACCATCGAATACACAGTCCGAGTCAGTTATATGGAGATTTATATGGAAAGGATTCGCGATCTGCTAGCACCGCATAATGACAACCTGCCGGTACACGAGGAGAAGAATAGGGGTGTTTATGTTAAGGGCCTGCTGGAGATTTACGTTTCGAGCGTTCAGGAGGTCTACGAGGTTATGCGGAGGGGTGGTGCTTCCAGAGCTGTTGCTTCTACGAATATGAACCAGGAATCCTCGCGGTCACATTCCATATTCGTCATCACCATAACGCAAAAGAACGTCGAGACGGGGTCAGCGAAGAGTGGACAGCTCTTCTTGGTAGATTTGGCTGGTAGTGAGAAGATTGGCAAGACTGGTGCTAGCGGACAGACTCTCGAGGAGGCCAAGAAGATCAATAAGAGTTTGAGTGCTCTGGGTATGGTCATCAACAATTTGACGGACGGGAAATCACAACATATTCCCTATCGAGACTCGAAACTTACTCGTATTTTACAAGAATCGCTGGGAGGAAATAGTCGGACAACACTTATTATCAACTGTTCGCCGAGTAGTTACAACGATGCGGAAACTCTTGGTACTTTGAGGTTCGGCATGAGAGCGAAGGCGATTAAGAATAAAGCAAAGGTCAATGCGGAGATCAGTCCTGCAGAACTCAAGGCGATGCTCAAGAAGGCCCAATCACAAATTACAACGTTCGAAACGTATGTGTCGACACTGGATGCCGAGGTTCAACAATGGCGATCTGGAGAGTCGGTGCCTAAGGAGAAATGGGCTCCTCCTATAACTGGGGTGGCTGCTGCGAAGAAGGAGAATGCACACGCACCAAGGCCCTCGACACCATCGAGACTAACCACAGATAGCCGGGCAGATACCCCCATTCCATCAGAACGAGCCGCCACACCATCATTACCTCTAGACAAGGACGAGCGAGAGGAATTCTTACGAAGAGAAAATGAACTTCAAGACCAAATTGCTGAAAAGGAGTCACAGATTGCCGCCGTAGAGAAGAACTTACGGGAAACGAAGGAAGAACTTGCCTACCTGAAGGAGCATGATGGCAAGGCAAATAAAGAAAACGAGAAGCTCACGAGCGAGGTCAATGAGTTCAAGATGCAACTCGAGCGATTAACATTTGAAAGCAAGGAGGCTTTGATCACCATGGACAGCCTTAAGGAGGCTAATGCTGAACTCACTGCTGAATTGGATGAGGTTAAGCAACAGTTACTAGACGTCAAAATGAGCGCAAAGGAGACTAGTGCCGTGTTGGATGAAAAGGAGAAGAAGAAAGCCGAAAAGATGGCAAAGATGATGGCTGGATTTGATTTGGGTGGTGATGTCTTCAGTGATAATGAGCGGTCTATCAAGAAGGTCATTGACCAAGTTGATGCTCTTCATGAGCAAAGTTCTGCGGGTGAGGCTATCCCGCCAGATGAGTTCCAAGATATCCGTGCAAAGTTGGTCGAGACTCAAGGCATCGTCCGACAAGCAGAGTTATCACTTTACGGCACATCGTCCAACGACACGAATGCTAAGCGGAGAGAAGAGCTCGAGGCACGTCTCGAGGCCGTCGAGCGTGATTACGAAGATCTGCTTGAACGAAATCTCAGTGAAGCCGATGTCGCGGAAGTCAAGGATCGCCTCGCAGCAGCCTACTCCAACAAGCAAGATGTCAAATCCGAGCTCGTCGAAGATCTCAAAGCGGAACTCAACCAAAAATCCGCCGAGATCCAGAAATTCAAGACTGTAAACGACGATCTGCAACGGCGCGTCAAGAGCGGCAGCGTCTCCAACGGCTCACCGAATGGCAAGACAGTACAACAGCAAATTGCTGAGTTCGACGTCATGAAGAAATCTCTCATGCGTGATCTCCAGAACCGTTGCGAGCGTGTTGTCGAGCTGGAAATCTCGCTGGATGAGACGAGAGAACAGTACAACAATGTTCTCAAATCCTCAAACAACCGGGCGCAACAGAAGAAAATGGCGTTCCTGGAACGCAATCTCGAACAGCTCACTCACGTTCAGCGACAACTTGTTGAGCAGAATGGCAGTCTGAAGAAAGAAGTTGCTATCGCAGAGCGGAAGCTTATTGCGCGGAATGAGCGGATTCAGAGTCTAGAGAGTCTATTGCAGGATAGTCAAGAGAAGCTTACTGCTGCTAATCACCGGTATGTCCCCACTCGATCTCCTCCCTCACATTTATCAGCATACATTCTAACGCACAATAATAGTTTCGAAGCTCAACTCACAGCCGTAAAAGAACGCCTCGAAGCCGCAAAGACAGGCAGCACCCGCGGTCTCGGCTCCCCCACAGGCTTCTCCTTCGGCGGCGGGGGCTCTCGCATCGCGAAACCCCTAAGAGGTGGCGGCGAAAGTGCGAATCTAGCAGTATCGGCGTTACAGAGTGAGGTTGGGCAGGGGAGCAATAAGAGGAGCTCGTGGTTCTTCTCGGGGAATAAATAAATAAACGAAGGAGCGAGCGAAGGATTTAGACGTGTGGGGAGGAAGGAAGGGATAGAATAGATGAGATGAGTTATGTATACCCATGTCTTTTTCTTTTTCTTTGTTTGGATTGGATCAATTCATACACAGCGACCTTTCACTCTCCCTATGAGTTGAGTGGAGTGGGGCGTGATGTGGGGACTCTTTAGCATGGACATTGCATAGGGGAGTCATTAAACACGTTTTGGGATGTGCATAGGCGTTAGTTATATTGAGAAGTAATTGATGCTACTCTCTTTTTTCCTTTGCTTCACGTGTATATAGGCAAGTTGTAATAGCAACTAGCAACTCTAGTTAAATAACGCCAAGTGGCATCTGCACGCATTGCATTTCAGCTCGCAGCCTAGTCTCGTCTTTTCAACCTCGTATCCCACATGAATCCAATGGAAGCCTTGGGCTCAGAAGCGGCGGTCTTTCCATTGCCACTTTTTGAAGTAACAAGATAGGAGAGGCTCTTCCCCAGGCTGTTCAAAAGTTGGCTTACTTCTATCGCAGCATATTTTCTTGACGTACCTTACTTCTATGAGGCTGTGGCAACAATTCTCGACCACTACCAGCAGCTTCTGGAACGCGGTTCTCCAAGTGATCCAGACTGGTTCTTCGATGTGCTCCGTTGTCACCTCAAACGCATATTCAAATTATCAGCGACAATCAGCGCGATCACCCTGTCAGACTGATTAGCACATGTCTCAAGTGTGGGGCTCACAGTACCAGCACTCACGTATGTGGTGCGAGCCTCATGAAATAAGTCCCAAAGCCCCTATAGAACCTCAACAACCCTTCATCCTTGGAAACCTTGACAAAGCAATCCAGCATCCCTTTATATCTTACTGCCCCGTCCGCGCTTTTCCGCTGCGACTGCAATCTCGACTTCATAAAGTCAAACGGCAAACTAAAGAAAGCAGCAAAGAACCCCGCTATACACGACGCCGCCACCGTCTTCGTCTGTTCCGAAAGCGCTGTCCGTTCCGTCAGCTGGTGCTTCGACTCTGAGAAAAACGCCAACTGTCCAAAGTTCACCGCCATGGCGCGGATAATGGTAGGATACGCGCCGCTCCAGAGACCCCTAACGCCCTCATTGCGAGTGATAGACGACAGGGCGTGAAACACAGAGCGGTAATTCGCTCTCTGGCTCGCCGGAAGCAGCCCATCGGACTGCATGCGGATGAGCGCGACTTCGGCCGGGTTTCCAATCGTGGCGCCCAAGGCGCCCGCCGCGATCCCAGCCGATGCGCGCTCGAGGAATCCATACGTCGTCCCGTCCCTGCGTGCGCGCTGCTTGAGCATATCTTCAAAAGTAAAGAACAAGCCCAACCGCGCCGTTCCGTACACGACCTGTCGCAGGATGCCGGCGGAGAGCCCGCTATACAGATCGAGAACGCGGCCCTGGGAGACTACTTGCCGCAGCACTGTCACCGGCGTCGCGGCGCCTTCGGATAGCTGGATTCGCACTTTGATCATGTCGATGGGCTGGATGCATATCGTGGCGACGATTCCGGACGCCTCCGACGAGGAAGGGGAGCGCGGGCTTGAGAAGCGGGTTCTTGTACCATTGCGGCGCCGCTTTAGGGGGGTTTTCTACGGACATTGTTTTGATTTGAAAAATTATTATAATTAAATCTGATCTACTCTATGGGTTGTTTGGGGATGTGGGTTCATATACTACTTCGTGATGTGATATTTCGAGGCTCCGACTTCTCCCGCTGCTAGAGAGCCTCGGCCTTCACATGGGGTACGTTGGGGGTGTTGTGTCCTTAATAGGATTAGCGTCACGCTCCACTAGCTACTGTAGCGTGGAGCTGGTGGAGATATATTTCCTGAATCGCCTTATGTTTTTACTTCTACAAGAACATCTTCAATTACGCTTTTGCCACGTCCAACCCTTCTTTGCCCTTACCCTTCTTCCATTTCACTTCTAGTAATGTTTATCCTGACTTACGGTAGCTTGTTCTCTTCTGGTGTGGCTATTATAGGCATAAATGCAAGTAGTGGCATGTGTATACGTGCGTCAATTGCTGAGAGGAAATGACAACCACTCTATGGATCTCCATGATTGTTATTGTTGGGGACTTATCGTCGTCTTGTCTGGTTTGTTGGGTTCCTTATGAATCAAAAGATCCGGTGATTGTGTGCGGATTTCGAATCGTATGCAAGCATTACTTAGCTTTGCGATCGTTCTTCATAGCTAGCGCTATTGACTTTTAAGCGCATTATGTCTGTTAGCTTAAAACCCTGTTGGTTTGAAAGTGTTTTACTAGATATTCTACCTTTCTATTCAAGAAGGGAAAAAATTGTTATTTGCGGCATTCAACGATGCTTCTCTCTTTCTCGGCTCTCCTTCCCAGCAAGGAACTTCAGAAAAGTCTCCCGAAGAACCTCCCGCTGTGCCAACCACTCTTTTGAATGTCCCACAACCTTGGGACCATCGGTCGATTGCGCATGGGAGTTGACCCAATCCACCAAGCCTTTCACATACCCCGCCTCTTCGCCCTTCATATCATGAAACGCTCTCCCCGATCCTTTGCTCTGCAACCTCTCTTGGTACTCTGTCCGCATCTCGTCTTGCGTGGGCAACCAAGCGCGGCCAGAGAACACTGCCGCAACGGCAATGGCCTGGAACTCAAAGAAACTGAACGTTGCTGTGTAGAAGGGAACTCCTACAAATGCGAGTGTTGGGTCCGGGATGTAGAAGAGGTCCTTGTGGAGATTGTGCATCTGGGTTCCGTCCGTGACAAGCACCGTATCGTCTGCCTTGTCCGCTGCAGTTGAATCACTGTGGAAGTTTCGGAGGAAAGGTAGGGAAAAGTGGTACCCTGTGCAAACGATAACCCTATCGATGTCTGTCAGAACCTGGCCGTCTTTGAGGGTGACTCCTCCCGGTTTGGTTTGCTCTTTCGTGGGGGTTTCGAAATGGGCCACTTCGGTTACTCTGGACGCTACCGGTGGCAAGAGCTCGATGGGTAGGTCATATGGGCCGCCTCTGGAAGATTGGTATATCTTGTTAGCGACGTGGGACAGTTCTCGTGCAATGTCGGTTGAGGAAACGCCTGCGCCTATTAAAAGAATGTTCTAAAGTTGGCGTTAGTTGTGAAGATAGATATCAGGAGATGAGAGGGTTGTAACCTGATCTTTAAATCCATCGGGTGTTCTATATGACTTCGAATGCTGAACCTTATCTGGCCATGTGTCTTTCCACTCTTTTAGACCTGGGGTATCTGGAACCTTGCTTGCATGATAATGACCGTTCGCTACAATGACCCGATCAAATTCCTATGTTTGAAGTCAAAACCTAGGCTGGGTTTGTGACCCCCTTTCATACAAAGATAGAAGTCAGTCCTTACATCACTGTTAATTGTTATATCTCCCTTGTTAGGTCCCTCAAGTAATAACGTAGTGGATTCCACTCTCCATTTGTCTCCCCTCTTCTCGACATTTTCAACTCGTGTATTATACTTAGTCACCTGCTCAACACCAAATTCGCGAGAGTACGATTGAAGATACTTCCCACAAACCCTCACATTAACGAATTGCTCGTTCCCTTCTGGCCATGGGTAGCCTTTCAGTTCTTGTAAGTTGGTTGGGACATTAGTCGTAAGCCCATCATATGCGGGGCCTGGAGGCGCATACGCCAATCCGAGTTCATCATCCTTCAGACCATTGCCATGGTCGCCATTCAAAGACCTTTGTGTCTGCTCCCCATTTGACGCTGCTTCTGAATTGATAGAAGCTAAATCTGCTTGTGATGGATTGAGTGATGGATATATAGGCTCGGGAGCTCTCCGTTCATCGTAAACCCTAGGAAACACTTGTTCAGCTAAATATTCGAAAAGGGCTTAAGTAATTCAACCTACCAGTTTCCTCCACTTTTGCTAGATCTTTCGTAAACTACAACCTCGACACCGGAATCTTTGAGATGTTTTGCAGAAACAACACCACTTAGGCCGGCGCCAATCACAGCTACGCGAGGTGGCTTAATAGTCATGATGCTCAAATTTTGGACGGTTATAGCAATCCAAGTCAAGTTTTAGATGGTAAGAAGATTATAACAATCGCAAAAGTCTATTCAGGATCCAGTCCACCCCGGGTCTTATAAAGCATCACAGTTGTTTCCTCAGTTTGCCCCACCTTGATGGTCTAGCGTCATCTGGCCCAACAATCGCGTGCTAAATTCTCACAAACATGATTCGCGAGAAGCAGAAAATGATTATTTGGGCTTACGGCTGGTTGGGATGAAGAGATCGAGGAATCATAATGAGATCTTACTCAAAGGAAATTGTGCGGGTTTCCTTTGCGGCATAGAAGACGTAGTTTGGGTACTGGGGGCTTAGATTCTGTCTAATACGATAGATCGCCTAAATCATACCTCCTATGTCAAGAAAAGTGACACAGGGAGTTGATGATAAAGCTGATAATCCAGCTCTTGTGACCACTCTAACACAAAATACTTCACCAATCCAATAATCTCGTCCATTCCCAAGTCCATATTACCACCTTGGGTTCTCTGTCCCCTCCAGAATTTAGTCTGGTCTTTGTTCTTTGATCGGCCGACTTGAGAATCCTCTAAAAGGACTTCGACCAGCGCAATAACGATCCTAACCAGATCCCCACTACTCCCAGCTCCTGCCATAATGGAAGACTCAGCCATACCTCCCATATAGTTTCGTACAAATTGAGCATCCCACCCTTTCTCCACTAAAACACTCTCCCTCTCTTTTGCGACGTATTTTAGCATGATTGCCAAGTCACATCGATGGCGATTCATGGCTGGCTTTCCATAGACAAGAAGCATGTCTTTGAGACCTCGATGCATAGACCAAGAAAGAGAAGACCAAGGCAGGCAGTCAAGCGCTTGAGCCAAAAGTGCCTGTACGGGCTCCGGCACGAAGACGACCGCCAAGTCGTTGTCCCCAATCAGACATGGGACTTCAAGCTTCAGTGCCGACTTCTGAGCATCAGTCTCGCAGCGCACCAAAGTCAGTAAGTCCACCTCAACGACTTTCCCTCCCATCATATTATACAGTTGACGACTACCATGCGCACCCGGAAACCCCTTCTTATATTCCTCCAATCTCCAAGGTCCTGGTCCTATTGCCCTACCTGGGAACGCGAGCTTCCATCCTGCTCCGTCCGAGACAATACCTGCAAGCATTTCAACGCACTTGTCTACCCGCACGGAGAATTCTGGGGGATAAACGTCGGTTGCTGCGCTGTTGCTATCGTGTGGAGCTAGGGATACTGTGCATGGTTTTCCGATGGGCCATGATATGCTCCATTGACCACAGTAGGAGGGATAAGCAGAGCGGTAGCCTGCTGCCGCAGAATAACTGAAAACGGGTTGTGCATTTGTCAATGCAAAGAGCGTCATTAATGTTGCGCGGCTAATTTTCACACACAGCTTGCCGTCATGGAGAGTGAGTGGTTCAAGGGCCACGTGAGCCCAGTTTTTACTTGGGTTGAGAGTCGTGGTGTCTTTGCTTCTGGATGAGGACTCAAGAGTGTCTCTGAAAAGGGGGATGGGTAGATGATGCTAGTCAAGATGGACCAGCAACTTGTACCAGCTTCAGCGTAGGGTAGCCGTGATAGCTGGACTTCGTTGACGCCGCAGAATCCGTCCGCGAGTCTTGCATTAATGGCTGGACCAAGAGGCACGGTCTGATTTTCAAATGGTATCCACTTATCTGGGGCGGAATGCCAAGGTCCAAGTTGTGCTTCAACTTCATGAGCTTTCAGGCTGGTCGAAGTGTTGTCCTCATCCTTGAGGTATTTGAGAAAGGCCGCAACTGCTAGGCCGAGAAATACACTTAGGATAACACTTGCTAGGCCGTAGGATGCACTTAGGGCAACATACTGACTTGTCGGGGTGGGCATGTTTGTCTAATGTTATAGTCAGGATAGGACATTTTTTTATGTACAAGTGATGGAGGTCCCAGCTGAACCAGTGTAACTAAAAGCTCGGCCAGTGTAGTAATTAATATCCGATGTAAGGTCTATGCTTCTTTACACTAGTTCAACTTTAGTAGCGTGATTCTTTATACTAGTTAAACTTTAGCGAGAGTAGAGAGTAGAGTAGGAGTAGGGTAGAGGTAGAGGTA
>QGMG01001023.1:0-13511 GCA_007825325.1 Lachnellula cervina
GGCTTTGTGATGAAACTGACTTTGGGTTTTAGAATTTGGATCTTCAGGCGAGGAAAGAGCAGGCGAGGCTTCTGCAAGCCCTTATCCAGGACTAATGGGATGTGGGAAATTGAGGTCATGATGCTATCAAGTGTTGTGTTACATTCGGATTTTATCATACATGGCAGGAGAAGCGACATACATATATGCTCCGTTGGTTGCTTATATCAGAGGTCAATTACACGGGTTTCTATCATATCATAGATTTGCATGTATCGGGCTTATTCATGGATAGCTATTGTCGCTCCAAATAATACTATATCGTTTCCTTGAAAATCGAACATGCACCCCATGACAGTGAAGAGTGTAGGACGGTAGTTGTAAATCTTACGCCGCTATGATAATCTAAGTTGAGTCGAACACTATAAAGTAGGTCTGCCACCCATTCTGCACTAACGCCTTTTCTATCCCGGACGCCAAAATACAAGTATAGCCACGTCAACAATGTCCCATCAATTTCCATCCTTCTCGTCAATAACAACACCCCACTCGTGCTGCTCCTTTCCGTACATAATGTTTACGAGCCAGTTCTTGATCAAACCGGCGTACTCGCCAGTCTCTCCCTTGGCCATAGGAATCTGGAGGTCTTCGCCCTTGTAGCTAATGACGGAGACGGGAGAAACGAAATACTGTGATAGTAAGCGTGAGAAGAGCGAGAAAATCAAGAAGAAAACTTACAGCAGTGCCAGCAGCGAAAGCCTCAACCATCCGACCATCCTTTACAACCTCAACAACCTCATCCATAGTGAACTGGCGCTCGACAATCTCAACAGGGTCCAAGCCCGAAGAACCATCCGTGAGCCTCTCGCGCACCAATTGCAAGATGCTTCTGCGCGTGACTCCATCAAGAATAATCTTGCCGCCCAGCGGCGCAGTCACCAATTGCAGCTTCCCCTCTTTCGACCTCCACACGACAAAGAAGTTGCTTGCCCCGGCTTCCGTAACGAGACCGTCCAAGAGCCAGAGAACTTGGTCATAGCCTCGGGCTCGGGCTTCGCTGTTGGCCATTAGAGACGGCCCGTAGTTGGCTCCGACCTTTGCGTATCCGAATCCACCAGGCCACGCCCGAACTCCATCTTGGGAGGCGAGCAGCCTCAAACCTTTTGGCGAGGATAATGTTGGCATCTGCGGGTGTTAGCATGGGCTGTGTTGCCGAGTATTCGGAGACAACTTACGAAAGTTGAGATGATGAAAAGAGTTGCTTCCTTGGGAGCAGCAACACCAAGAGCTCCTGCTGATCCAATCATGGTGGGTCTTCAGAAAATGTTAGTAAGGAAACAAACGCCTGGATAAGAACTGTGTGATTTACCTCAGGTATAACATAGTGCCCGGTGTTGGTAACCATTTTGGCCCATCCACAGCAATCATTGCAATCAATAACTTTTCGAGCTCTTTTGGATCGAAGGCAGGCAAAGAAATACGTGTTGCGGAAGTCAACTGCTCTATTGTTAGATGCTGTCCTTAATATTCTAGTTTAAAGGGAACTTACCATGCGCCTGCAATTGCAATCCGGCCTGAACAGTCTCAGTTTCCCATCATATCCTCTGTACATCTTGAGGCCCTCGAAGCATTCCGTAGCGTAGTGCAAACAAGAAGCAGTAGGAGCCAGGGAGAGATTTCCGTAGGGTCTCAGCTCTGGAGCATCCCATCCAGTAGTACAGTTCCATTTAGCAGTTATCATGTGATCAGTGCACTGCGACGAGGTAGCTATGATGGGGTCTCCTGCCTGAGGGACCTTCATGGGAGTGGTTGTCCTTGTAAAGGTCAATTTCGACGCATCGAGTGACCGGAGGGAGGTCTCCATGCCATTGCTCCCGTTCTTCAATTCAGACGCGGTCTGAGCAATCTTGTGGGCGACGGCAGAGGCAGTGAGTTCAGACGTCTGCTGGACTCCTTGCGGTGGGGTTATAGCTGCGGGTGCCATTGCGTTGAGAATGTTATCTGGATGCTGATTGATAATGCTTGAGGAAAGTCTGAGTACAGTACCTACTCAATGGCAGTTTCTAATATGTTTTGAGGAAACGGAATACAAAGAAAGGGCCTGAGAAAGAGTTATGGAGATACGGTACTTATACAACTGAGTCATAGAAATATTTGTCTGGCCCTTGTCATAGTGGAGATTCCTGCGGAAGGCAAGGCAAGCAAGTGAGTGAGTGTCAGGGCAAGGCAAGGGTACATGCGGCAACTACTGTAAGCGAAGGAGGGAAGAACGTGCAAACTTCTTTTAAAGAAAAACTCTTGGGAGAAGCTCCACTTGTAGAGATTTTACAGGCACTTTTACCTCTTACGTCGTCTCCATGATTTAGAACCGGGCTCCCGATTACTAGTTCGATCCTATAGCTGTCCCACCATTCCTCGCCTGAATGGCGGGGGAAAACGTATAGCGTTAGGTTGTACGAAGGTACACATACGGTAAGCACCAATGAGACAGATAAACACTTTATCAGGCTGGTTTTAGTCCTTACCACGCCTTATAAAAGACATGTACGGTACTCCATATAGGGCGTCCGTCTTCACTCCAGAACCCAGGGCTTGTCGTCGTTGATTATCAAGAGGCGTGCCTTTCCGCAAAAATGGCATATCATGGGACTTATTCCGTCCATTAAGATACCTGGTTTAAGACGACGGTAGCCGAGGACATCCGCCACCTACCTATGCCATGTACCTACTACAGAACCAAGATTGATATCGTATTGATTGGTTGCTATAAGCACTTACGATATAAGAAATTACCTAGGTATGAGACTTCATTATCAGGTACCTACGGGTCCCCTCGTCCAGAAGACACTTCTATGCAAGAAACGGTTTGAAAGGCCCTAGAGCTCAGGTGATTTGAGGCTTATAAGTTATTTAAAGACTAATGCTTCTTAATTCCTAGGGATTTGCATTATCTTATTGGCCTCTTACTATATTAGGCTATCGTCTGGTTTTGGGAAACCTGCGTATGTTTACTGGCTTTAAGTCCGCTCATATTATTATTCATCGCTATTTGTTGGGTATTCCTCGTGGTGTTGAACGCCGAAGATAATGCACAGGTTCTGGGACCCAGCCTCTTCCATCTATCTCTATCCTTACGATGTGGCTCTGTTCTCCTTCAACTTTTGCTCTTCTTCTAATTTCTCTCTTGTCCGCTGAGCATCCTCTCCAATTCCCTTTACTCCTTTGACACGTTGCCTCTCCTCATACATATCACGACTCTTCATGATCCTTTGCACAATCTGGCCGGCGTTGACGCTAGCGAAGTCATGCATACCGATCTCTTTATAGATACCCATCTCCTTAGGTGCAATATAGGGATCATATGTAAGCGGCATGAAGCTTGTCGGGCCGTGGTAAACTGCATCCGGGGTACCCCAAGGGGTTGAAGTGAGATAAGCACGGGTGGGTGTGAATGGAGCTCCGAATATTACAGAATTGACATACTGTACACCATTAGACAATTCTCTGAGAAATCGGACTACTTACCTTGCACTGCAAAACGCAAAGTCCTCGCTCATAGATGTTCATTATTGGGTAATTGACCCCTTTCCAGTGATTGATTACCTCGTCCTCGTGAACCCCAGCAACAACGAATGCTGGTCCATAATCCGCACCTTTCCCAACTCGCTCCTGGATGGCTTCTTTACTATACCATCCTTCATCTTGGCCAATCTTTTCTTCGGCCTTGATTACCTGGCAGAGAAATTCGATATGGCCGGAAGAGAAGAGGTCAAATCCGCCATCGACATAGACAACACGCTGACCTGGTTTTGGTTGTGAACCTTGGCAGAGGGAGCTGAATACGCCCTTCTCTTCAGCTGTATGATCTTCTCTTGCCTCCATAGAGGCCGACCAGTTCCAAATGCTCGCGCCAGGATGAAGACCAGTTTGATCCGTAGCATAGAGTCGCATTCTCTCGGTCAACGCCGCTCCTTCCGCTTTCTTCTCGTCTGCTGTCCCTGAGCCTTCGTCTCCCGCTAGTAGCCTGGTTAACGACTTGATGAAATGAGTACGAGTGCAAAGCAGCATCCTCCCAACAAGATCAGTTGTAGAAATACTGGGCGTTCGCTTGACAACCTTGAAGCGCCCAGCAGCCTTCACATAGCGATAGCAATCTTCCCCACTGCTATCAGATGTAATATCATCTCCATGAACCACATACTTGCAGCCGTAATGAGAAATCCATGGCAAGGATGTAACGTACGGCGCGTACGGCACCGATTGTGTGACCCATCGACACGCATCAACCGCAGCGATTCTTGAAGAAGAGAATCAGCGACTTTGTCCGGAAGTTGGCGTTTCTTGTTTTTGTTTACCGTTCTTCCAAAGTCATGACCGTAGGTCCTTTATTCTCCAGGATCGCCTCATCGGAATGGATACCGACGAATAGCTCTGTACCCAACTGCCGAGCTTGTAGCATGGCACCAGCATGTCCTTGGATTACAATCAGTACGCGGGGGGTTTCAGAAGGATTTTGAAGGATTGGACCAACGAACCATGGTGGAAGAAGTCCCAACATCCATCAACCCATATTCTTCCTTCTAGTATTTCCGAAGCGGGCTCTCCGGGAGGGTTATCATTCTCTGTTATTTTGTTGGGGGCCATGGCGCAGATGATGATGAAGTGTTTGAAGATCTTTTGGATGTTGTTGCACCTCGAAAGGTGGTGGCAGCTGGCGATGAGGGGCAGCTAATCAACCAATCAAAACTTAGTTGAACTAGGTGGGGTGGAGTGGGTGGGTTGCACTGCGAGCGGCTTCTCAGAATCTCAGGCACACTGATCCCCTGCCCTGAGTTTCGCAATGGATTCATTACAACGCCAGCTATTGACCGAGTTTGTGATTATAGTATAGCATTATCAGTGCTGTAGCATTACAGATGAACATATAGACTATATATGGCCATGGTTGTCTATCCGCCGCTTCCTCCTGATGTTTTCATTAATACTGTACCTCTAGGTACGCTCCTAGTGCTCCTACCAGCCCCAGCTATCCAGCTCAATCGCACGACACCAAGCGCTTGCCCATGCATTGGGTGTGATGGTGCTGAAATGATATTTGATTCCTTTTTCTGCAATGAAACTAGACCAAAACTCCATTCCGGCGCTGATGCTTCCTTCCTCTTTTGAGATTGACAGTCAAAATCGATTTACTCGTAGGTATATGTTTGCGCAAACAGTTCGCCAGGTTGGGGTTGAGTGAAGCGCGGTAACGAGTTATCTATCCGCAGTGGGGTGGTATTGTTACCCCCTGAATCCTTGCCGATATGCAGCGCAGCGCGACATCCACACATGCAGGAGGGTTATTTTCAAAGTTCGGGGGCACCAAAACACCAACTTCCACGAGGCCGACCACGAGTAGCGAATCGACTGCCACGCATCTCGAGTCGACACCCAGTCACACGGCTTCACGGACCAGTACATTTGGACGGGCAACGTCTTTTTCGTCCCACTCCAAGTCCCAGCGAAGTCGGAACAACTCCATCCCCAGAATCGCAGTCCCCAGTCTCTCTCCAGAAAAACGCCCCCATTCTGCCACACGTTATACAGATTCCAGTCCTTTACCAGTTGGCGTGCCCAGTCGCCAGGATACGGAGGCCTTGCCGAAGTCTGCGGATAGCATCAGGCAGATAGCCGCCGGCGCTGAAGCTGTGCAAGCTGCGACGACACGTCCTGCTTCGGTAGCAGAGTCGTTTACATCTACGACGCCATATTCGAACATGCTAGTTAGAGGCACTACAAACCCAGCTATGGGGTACAATGGCCCAATGCCAATCACCACGCCTTTGGCGCCCGCGAGCCCGACATTAGAGAATATTACATATCAGCATATCCAGGAGACGAGTTCGAAGAGAATATCTACTTTAGACTATCTGAGGAAAGCGTATGATTCCCCTGCAAGCCTGTGTTATCCATATTCTGACGGTTGCTTAGACACGAAGGAAGAGTATACTGGTTCAATACATTATTATTCAACAAACCAGATCTACAACGAATGCCATACTTTGATACCCGGAAACTCGCCCGGCGCGCGACCAATTATCTCTTATTAGGCCTTTCTATCCCGACAGTAGTTGATCTTAGTTCCCAAACAGCAATAGAATTCTTGAGGACCTTAAATGCCCTTCTCTCCGAGTTCGAATCATATCAACAAATACACCCTTCAGATGGATCGACATCTTTATCGCGGCGCGGCTTTCCACAGATGTTTAAGAGGGCAACTACAAGTGGGAATAAGGGACGGAGGACGAGTTCTGCGGCGGAAATAGGGCTTCCGATGGGCAACGATTCAGCTGGAATGAAATCGGTCAATGGAAGCAATGGGGGAGAAGGCGGAAGTTTTCCTGTGGGCGAGACGGAGCTTCTCCCAGGAGAGGAGTACACACATCTATTAACACCATCCTTACCATTTGATCCGGATTTCTACGAAACGTTTGCGACGCTGTGCGATGTATTGATCGATTGTTATACGAAGCTTATGAGCCTCGTAGCTTCACCCAAGGAGTGCAGCCCGATTGTTGCCGAAATGTTTACCAAGGCGGATGCCAGAGTGAGGAAGATTATTGTACAGGGAGTGGTGAAAGAGTTCGAGGACAGTAGTAGGGCCGGTGTCAAAAGTGAGGTTGCTGGGGTGGGAAAAGTCGTTTTGGGCGGCTTGATGTGAGGATATGTATACCATCATGACTGGCGTTGGGTGAAAGACGGATGTGGTGATATGATTTATGGCATGAAATGAAGGATCAACAGAACGCCTATAGAGAGCTTGGTATTTGCATATAAGATGCTCGAAGCCATATTTATAAATTTAATCAGCTCTTAGCCCTAGCTTGAGCTATCTATAAACAACATAAAGAAAAAGATTTGTAGCATCAGATTCCATAACGCATTTGAGGTCAACATACAAGGCACCGCTTTTTACACGGGCCCCATTCAGTGCTTGACTCTATTGGTAATCATCACTTGAAACAAACTGGAGTCCAGCTCCTTCGACAGAGCTTCTGAGACGGCATGCCTTGGACGTGACAGGTATCTTTCCATGAGGAAAGACCCAGAGTGTTTGTCCCGATCCTCAACAAACATTCCCCGCTTTCCCATAAGCTATGGACCCAAAGAAAAAAGAATGGTGAACTTCCTCGCATCAATAATAAGCCCCATCGAGTTACCCCTCGCACCACTTGCATGGCATGAGAGGGCAATCGCATAACTATCGATCTCGACGAAAAAACCTCCACTGACCAGAACATCCCCGCCACGCCAAGAACAGTCCAGACACCTCCCGCAATCTCACATCCCCCAGTCCCAATAGACATCGCACGAGAAGCTCGGACTCATATCTTCGTCCATGGGGTCTTCTCAGCTGAGAGCAATGGTCCTAAAGATCAATAAGAAGGCGGTGCAAACGGTGAAAGGATGGAGGAAGGGACGAGGAATTGGTAGAGGAGAAGGCCGCAGTGCTTCTGTGGCGGCGCGTTTCCGCAATCCTTCTGAAAGAAGGGTGTCCGGGGACTTTCTCCCAAAGCATGAGTAGCTATTACTAGCTGAGATATTCCGAGGAATTTCTCTGTTTGTGTGCTTCGAATGCGATTCTTTGAGCGAGGAAGTTGAAGAAGGAAAGAGGAAGCTCTGGGGTTTACTTGAGGTGCTTTTTTCCTTAGCGTCTACGGATTGGGCATAGTACAGCCCGTGCACAGCAACCAATCATAGCCGCAAGCGGTCGTCGCGAGAGCGCGAAACTTCGACTTCTTTAAGACGCTGCCTGAAGAAAGAGAGCTTCCCAAGCAGGATAAAACCTCTTTTCTCGTCACCAAAGCTGCACTGCAACACGGCATTCTAGCACCCAAGTTCCTTCCTGTGCAGAAAACCCTCAAAATGTCAGGACTCTTCGGAAGCCAGAGCAACACGGCGAGCCAAGCAAATACTCTGGGAGATCTTTCTAAAGATGTAGCTCTCAACCAACCACCAAGTGACAGCGTATCCGACCTCTCCTTCTCGCCGCGGAGCGAGCATCTGGCTGTAGCTTCGTGGGATAACAAGGTCCGCATCTACGAGATCACGCAGAATGGAGGAAGTGAGGGGAAGGCTGTTATTGACCACGAGGGTCCAGTGTTGAGTTGTGACTGGTCTAATGTACGTCCACAGCCATGAACTATGAGAAAGCCAAATTACTAACACATCTCAAGGATGGCAAGCAAGTCGTTGGAGCAGGAGCCGACAAAGCCGCCCGATTACTTGACTTGGGATCTGGAGCAAGCGTTTCACAGCAAGTCGCTGCACACGACCAACCTATTCGAGCTGTACGGTTCTTCGATGCCCCAAACTCGAACGCACAGATGATTGTTACGGGATCGTGGGATAAGACTATTAAGTACTGGGACTTGCGTTCATCGACTGCGGTCGCTACCGTGCAATGCCAGGAGCGAATTTATACGCTGGATGTGCAGAAGAACCTTTTGGTTGTTGGGACTGCGGACCGGTATATCAACGTTGTCAACTTGAGTGAGCCGACAAAGTTTTATAAGACTTTGCAGAGTCCATTGAAGTGGCAGACAAGAGTTGTTAGCTGCTTTCCAGACGCAAGTGGATTTGCTGTGGGAAGTATCGAGGGCCGATGTGCAATCCAATATGTTGAAGACAAGGACGCCAGGTAAGACTTAAACCCCAGATCGAAAGCCATTACTGACTGGTACAGCTCAAACTTCTCCTTCAAATGTCACCGCGACCCCCCCTCTAACAACATGACGAACGTTTACTCCGTCAACGCCATCTCCTTCCACCCCGTCCACGGCACCTTCAGCACCGCCGGCTCAGACGGCACCTTCCACTTCTGGGACGGAGTAGCCAAGCACAGACTAAAGGGCTACCCATCCGTCGGCGGCACCATCTCAGCAACCGCGTTCAACAACACGGGTGGTATCTTTGCTTATGCTGTCAGTTACGATTGGAGTAAAGGCTATGCGGCCAACACCCCGCAATATCCGAACAAGATCATGATGCACCCTGTAACACCTGAGGAGTGCAAGCCTAGACCGAGTGTGAAGAAGCGGTAGAGCGGGCGGGGTTGGGTTTGGGTTTGGGTTCTTGGGATAAGAAAAGTTTATGAGAGAACGAAGGGCGAACAGGAATATCCTGTGTATCAAGTGCTAGCTTTTATTTTGCATCAAGGGTGGAAATCATGGCATATGGGGATGAATGAATCCAAGGCGTTCAGGATGAGATTTTGCAGCGACGAATACCACAGAGCAGAACTTAGATAGTTAAGAATGAAAACCATAGTCACTAAGAATTGTCACCTTGAAGATGGATTTATGGCAGAACACTAGTGTATTGTTTCTCGTCAAGTAAGTTTCGCTCCTTGTGCCAAAACGCCCAACCCGTTGCGCCCTTTAGAATGCTAGATGAATTAAACCTACTGGACCAGCTCGCCCTCTTCCTGTTTGCCCTTCCCATTGACATTTCCAGGCTTCTCCCCTTCTTCTTCATCACTGGCGCTACCCACACTGTACCGCTCCTGCTCTATGTCTTCCGTTGGAGTCCTAACATGCAACTCATCCAACTCGCTCTCATCGAAATCCGCCGCTTCAATATCCCTAGTACCCCGTTTATGCCTGAAGTTCTCCAAGCCCATACCACTTTCTCCCCTGCTGGTGCCGAGCGACATGGGCGTATCCCCTCCAAAGACACCTGCATAGCCAGCGCGCGCCCGACGGTCCTTCCAGACGTAGTATCCCCATGCTGCGGCTGCGATGATAACGATCACGAGCACAATTTCTCCGGATTTGTAGTAGGCTGACCATTTCGCGGCTGCAAGCTTCTCCTTCTCAGCCGCCTCGGCCGTGGTGCTGTTGGGGTGACCTCCAACTGACGTCTGGAGTCCCTTCTCCCCGTCAATGCGACTGTCTGTCGGAATCCCTCCGATGCTTGCGATGTCGACCTGCATAAATCTATCAAGCATGTCCCTCGTTCGTCTGGCGAAATCGAATGGAACCATATGGGAAGAATTGTAGAACAAAACGTAAGTTAGGTTTCGCGCTTCTTGATAGAATCCTGCTGGCTCGCCGTCGAATTCCCAGTCTCGGCGGGGCGCCCACGTACCGGGTGAAAGCTCGAACCCCTTGCCTCCATTCCACTGCATATTGCTGATCAATTCCTCGGTTCCGATATGATTGCAAATGAGATCATCAGCCCCAGAAAATAGGAGTGTTGGCACCTCAGCAATGAGATCGGGTAGGAATTGAATGGAAGGCTTGGAGTTTCTGGCTCGGAAAGCGCTGCCGACTCCACCATTGCACTCAGTCCACCCAGTCCGCTTTCCAGGGTCGATATGTAGCGCATCCGTGACGTCTTTCCGACGAAGGTAGGGTGTAACATCGTCCAAGTCCGGAGGCCAGTTCATTCCACAGCTAGGGTAGCTATCCTTCAATTTGATGTCATACATATTGATACACTGCTGGTTGCCGTCCGATCCCTTCACCTGGGTATCTTTCAGAATATCCTGAAGAACTTGCTCGCAATGGGTGTTGTCCACCTGGTCCTTTCCACCGGGCTCTGCCAATGCTTTTAAACATATTGCTTGTTGAGATTCTATTCTCGTGGCTATATCGCTATTGCGCTCGATCAGTCCTCGTTCGTAGGCGAAGGAAAGATAAGCCTTGTATTGTTCCTCGGGTGCAATCCATCCATTGCCAATCAGCATTCCCTTAAGTTGCCATGGGTGTGCCGCTCCTGCTTTGTTTCTGTCGAGTATCGCCTTTGCAATATAAGGAATATGTTGGCCGGCATAGGACTCTCCAGCTAGATAGAGCTATAGCCTATCAGTGCGAGACTCAAGGGAAGCTTATAGAATATACTTACATCATCATGCTCATATTCTGGGAAGAGTTCAAACCACTTTTCGAGAAATTTGACAAACTGGTCTGCCATCTCCGGTAGCTCTTGAACGTAGCTGTCTGTATCCACAAAGCTGAAGCCCGTTCCCACAGGGTTGTCTACGAACATGATGTTTGCAAATTCATCCCAAGAGCCATCATTGTATTCTAGCTTTGGGCCCTTCGATTGATCTCCAACTCGGTAGGGTCCGATTTCCATCAGCGCACCATCTTCGGAACTGCAGCCCGGTCCACCATTCAGCCATATGACTGTCCTTTGCTTGTTTCCGATGTGTCGGTTCTGCCAATGCCAGAAGACTAAAACATTATTAGAGAAGGGGGAAATAGTAATATTGGAGGGAGACTTACACATGTTCCCATGGTGCTCTGGGGTGACTTCTATATGTCCTGCGTGCATCTTCAGGAGGGGTTCAGGAGCCCCAGGTAAACTGTGTACGAAATAATCTGCTTGCGACTTCTCTGCATGACCAACAGAGGATAGTATGGATAGAAGTCCCCAGATCTTCAAAGCATTGGAGCCAGCGCTCCAGCGTAGACGCTCTGGAGGGGCTGCAAAGAACCGCATCGTGGATGCTGATTCAGAGAAGGCGAGGTGAGGAAGTTATGGTGAAGGGAAGGTAGCTCGAGGCTCGCCTTTTACTGATGTCCATGCAAGAAAAGTGGATGTTGAAGGCGAAGTGGCTGATGTGTCTTCGGCACGGGTTTCAACACGCGGCCTACCTCAGTCAAGGGGCTCTGCTCTGCTCTCTCCTCAGCCCGCAGTATCCAAAACGGGAGGAAATGTATGCAGGGAGGATTCGGAGTTATGCTGTATTGTTCTGCTGAATTGATGGTGAAAAAAAGTTGTTAATTTCTTACCTAATTATGCCGATATTCCGCGCACTAATAATTTTTAGTTCAGGTGAAGTTAAGCGATTGTATGCCTTAGGTTATAAGGTAGAGGACCTTAGCCTAATACAGTTAGTTAGGCTTAAGCAATATAAAGCATTTTTGGGTATATTTATAGATTTTGCTTCCTTTTTCCTTCTTTTCTTCCACAATTATAGCTTTAATAGTTAGTACTACACCCTCCCCTCTACTGCGCTCCATTTATTAATATCTTATTATTTTGAATAGAGATTATATAATTCTATCTAGAACTACGCTTTCTCTACTTAGATCCTAAGATATTCTAATTTTTATTATTATTAAAATTCCCTCTATCTAAAAGTGAATTGTTTGCCTTTCTTTTTAATAGGTTATATATTCACCTTTAGCTAGAGGGTTCTTTAATAGTAATAGAAAATCAATTAATAAGATATATAATTTGGTTTTTTTAATGCTAATAAATTTCTAGGTAAACTACTACAATTTTACTATTTTTTAATCTCGATAAAAAAATGGCTTGGAGCTTTGTCTTTCCTGATAGTACAAGTATAATATAGTGGGACCCTAGTGTCCTCTAAAACTAGTTAATAATATAAGTTATTTTTTATTCCTATTGGAAATTTCTAGGGTTTTATTACACTTTATATAAAATATCTATTTATAATAAAAAACACCCTCTTCCGAAATTATAAGAGATTTTCTTTTTATTACTAATAAAAATAGTAACTGCTACCTTGCCTAGAAGGCCCGCTAGGGAAAGGATGCTTGTTCTATATTATTATCTAATTTCGAGGAGAAGTTATAATAAGTTAAATTTTAGTTTAGCTAAAATATTATATATTTTAAAACTATCCTTAGATTTTTATTTCTAATAAAGATCTAGATATTACTTTTAGGCATTCACTCCTAGTATAAACTCTGCTTAGAAGTCTATTTCTAAGTGCCTTAGTTATAAGTTATTTTTTATTTTTATTGGAAATTGTATAGATTTTGTTGCACTTTATAAAAATTATTTATTTGTAATAGAATTTATTCTCTTATATATAATTTATTTTTTATTACTAATGGAAATATAGGTTGTAATAGCAACTTGATAAATGCTAAGTATAATACTTAGGGAGAGGGTAAGCTATGCTTACTATTTTTATATTTAAATTTTCATTAATATTAAAATAGATAATAAGAATCTTTTACCTTATAGGTGCTAGTATTATATAAGTAATTTCTTTTTATAATATTAATTTTCATTTATACTAAAAATTCTAGTTAGCTATTATTGAAATGTTCATTGCATTTAACCCCCCTGCTATAGGCCCTATCTTCTAGTTTATATAAGGTTCCTATAAGTTTATTTGCCTATTCTTGATTTTCATTTCTAATAAAAATTAATAGCTAGCTTTAATGCTAATTCTAGTATTGCATTTAATACTAGCAGCAATAAAGTAAGTTATTTTCTAATGTTACTAAAAATATAATATTTTTTATTGCACTTTATATAAGCATATTGTTTTTTAATACTAATGAAAATTAGAGTATTCCTTATAGTATTTATAGCGACTAAAAGGCTATATTTGAAGCTCTTATTAATGTATTATTTGGCCCTAGCCTTTCCCCTTATATAAGTTACTTTTTATTTCTATTAGAAATTCTAGAGTTTTTATTACACTTTGTATAAAATATTTATTTGT
Organism: Lachnellula cervina; assembly: GCA_007825325.1. NCBI lineage: Eukaryota > Fungi > Ascomycota > Leotiomycetes > Helotiales > Lachnaceae > Lachnellula > Lachnellula cervina. Next base: position 13,457 of record QGMG01001023.1, read on the forward strand.
AATAGAATTTACTCTCTTCTAAAATTATATATAATTTATTTTTCATTTTTATTGG
>QGMG01001024.1:0-13500 GCA_007825325.1 Lachnellula cervina
CGGATGGGGAGATGCTGCACAAAAACCCAGCAAGTTTACCACAGCTCCAGCGTTAGCTATTCCTAAGGCTATCAAGCATGCAAAGCTCGAGGCATCAGCCGTCGATTACTATGAGATTAACGAGGCTTTCTCTGTCGTTGCGCTTGCGAATGTGAAAATCCTTGGCTTAGATGAAGCAAAGGTCAATGTTCATGGAGGATCTGTTGCTATTGGACACCCTCTTGGTTGCTCAGGAGCAAGAATTGTCACTACTTTGATTAATGTTCTACGCGAGAAGAACGGCAAGATTGGTGTTGCTGGAATTTGCAATGGTGGTGGTGGAGCTTCTGCTCTGGTAATCGAGTCTTTGCAGTAGATCATCTGCCTCATCTCTTTTTGTTTTTAGATGCATTACATGAAAATATGAAGCAGTTGTGGATACTATTGGGGACTTGAATTTTCCCAATAGCAAGAAAATAGAGTAGCTTGGTAACTGCATTAGGTTGATAATGGTGGATCTTCGTGGTGCCAAATTCTCTTAATCTCGTACTCTTGAGATTATCACTCTAGAAGCCTCCCTAGTCTTAATGTTAACATGTCACCTGGAGTAAATGTATATTTACTTGTGGCCGGTAAACTTTTATATCTTTCCCTAGCGCCAATCTTGCCATTATACCCAATCTAGCAAAAAGCTCGCTGTGAATACCTTCGTCTGATCTTTGCCGAAACCTTAATCCAACGTCGTTTTTCTGATGCGATGTGCAACAAAAGCTCTCGATTCTGTTTCTTGTGGGAATTGGGGAGGCGGTGGGTGGTGAATGTTGAGGTTGAAACGGTGGGGGTGGTGAAGGTTCTCGGACTGTCAGCCTTGTCCGAGCTTGTCCTAGCGATCAGCCTCGTCTTATCGGACGCTAAGGAAATTTTAGCTATCAAATTGCGGGAGAACAAAAAAAAAGTCCAGACGCAGTATCGCACTCCACCATCCAGCCCTGCCTTTTGTATACCATACCTTATGTTAATGTCACCCTCGAGAGGATTTTAGACTGTCCGAAGAAAGTAAAGATGGTCCAGAAAGCATTGTGAATCCCCTCCAGCTCCCATCATGGTCATATAGAATACTGACCCAGTTTAGGGATTCGCGCATCGCTGCGCTGATTAACAATGGCATCCAAGAGAAGAAAAGAAGCTTTATCATAGTGGTCGGGGACCGGGCGAAGGATGCCATTGTGTATCTTCATCACATCAAGTCAACAAAGGACATGAAGCAGAATAAATCGGTTCTGTGGGCCTACAAGAATAAGCTGCTTGGATTCACGAGGTACGAAACGATGGCAGATACACTTATCAAAGCTAATTTGTGCTGCAAAGTCACCGGAAGAAGCGCGAGAATAAGATTAAGAAGGATATAAAACGTGGCATACGAGAAGCAAATACCGAGGATCCTTTCGAGCTCTTCGTTTCTCTGCACGATATTCGATATGTCTACTATAAGGAGACGGAAAAGATTCTGGGGAACACATATGGAATGTGCATATTGCAGGACTTCGAAGCTATTACGCCAAACCTACTTGCCAGAACAATCGAAACGGTCGAAGGTGGTGGTCTTGTTGTGTTGCTCCTGAAAGGCATGAACAGCTTAAAGCAGTTGTACACTCTGTCTATGGACGTCCACTCGAGATACCGAACGGAAGCTCACGACGATGTCACTGCAAGATTCAACGAGCGCTTCATTCTATCCCTTGGCAAGTGCGAATCATGTCTGGTTATAGATGATGAGATGAATGTATTACCGATTTCTGGAGGGAAGAATGTTACTGCGCTTCCCCCTCTAGATCGCGATGAACCAAAATCCGAGGCACAGAAAGAACTAGACGATATGAAGGAAGCGCTAGAGGACACACAACCAGTTGGATCATTAGTCACTTTGGCGAAGACTGTCGACCAGGCAAAAGCTTTACTTACTTTTGTGGATGCTATTGCGGAGAAAACTTTAAGGAGTACGGTCACATTGACAGCAGCTCGTGGTCGGGGAAAATCTGCTGCTCTGGGTGTGGCTGTAGCTGCAGCAGTAGCTCACGGATACAGCAATATCTTCATCACATCGCCAAGTCCAGAGAATTTAAAGACTCTATTTGAATTTATCTTCAAGGGTTTTGATGCTCTGAACTATATGGACCACGTGGATTATTCCATCATTCAGTCCACGAATCCCGATTTCAACAAGGCAATTGTGCGGGTAAACATCCATCGCCAACATAGGCAGACCATTCAGTATATCAGACCCCAAGATGCACATGTGTTAGGACAGGCCGAGCTTCTGGTTATAGATGAGGCGGCCGCAATCCCTTTGCCTCTTGTCAGAAAGCTTATGGGCCCTTATCTGGTTTTTATGGCTTCTACAATCAATGGATATGAAGGAACAGGAAGATCACTATCCCTCAAGTTGATCAAACAACTGCGAGAGCAATCTAGAGGAACCTCCAAAGCCAATGGGGCTGACGATGCCAATGTTGATCGAGCCACTGGGAAAGCATCCAAAACCGACGACAGCTTTTCAGGAGGTCGTTCTCTGCGGGAAATTACACTCTCAGAACCGATTCGATATGCGAAGGGTGATGGTGTAGAGAAATGGCTCAACACCGTACTCTGTCTAGACGCCACTCTCCCGCGGTCAAGGCTGAACACTCTCCAAGGCTGCCCCGATCCATCCCAATGTCAGCTACTGAACGTTAACCGCGACACTCTCTTCTCATTTCATGAAGTATCCGAAAAATTCCTCCAGCAAATGATTGCACTTTATGTAGCAAGTCATTACAAGAATACCCCCGATGATCTACAATTGATGAGTGATGCTCCTGCGCATCAGCTCTTTGTGCTCGTACCACCAATTCCTGAAGACAGCAAGCACTTACCCGAGCCTTTGTGTGTGATTCAAGTTGCGCTTGAAGGTAGAATCAGCAAACAGAGCGTGCTGAACAGCTTGAGTAGGGGAAAGAGGGCGGCTGGTGATCTTATTCCTTGGATTGTCAGTCAGCAATTCCAGGATGAAGATTTTGCTGGGCTTTCTGGTGCTCGTGTTGTGCGTATAGCAACAAATCCGGACTACATCTCAATGGGATACGGAAGCAAAGCTCTCGAGCTACTAAACGATTTCTACGAGGGCAAATTCGCCGATCTTTCAGAAGATTCTAATGGCTCTGGTCAAGAAACGATTACTCGAGTCACTGATGCTGAACTTGCCAACGCTTCTCTTCTTGACGATGATATCAAGGTTAGAGACATTCGAAAGATGCCACCTCTGTTTTCAAAGCTTTCAGAACGCCGCCCTGAACATCTAGATTATGTTGGTGTCAGCTACGGTCTCACGCAACCACTCCACAGATTCTGGAAACGAGCCTCCTTCTCTCCAGTATACCTCAGGCAAACCCCAAACGAGCTGACGGGTGAACATACCTGTGTAATGATCCGTCCGCTTGATAACAGCGACGACAAGTCATGGCTTGGGGCTTTCTCCCGAGATTTCCACCGCCGATTCTTGTCTCTACTCTCATATCAGTTCCGGGAATTCCCATCAATTCTTGCCCTCAGTATCAATGAGTCTGCGAACATGGGAGCAAGACTTGATACAGAACACCAACCACAGCCACTCACTAAAGTCGAGCTTGACGCTTTATTATCTCCCTTTGACCTGAAACGACTAGAGTCATATGCAAACAACATGCTTGACTACCACGTCGTGCTAGATCTTGTCCCAAAATTAGCCAACCTTTACTTTACTGGGCGACTAAAGTCAATTAACAAGGTCACTCCGATTCAGCAGCAGATTCTCCTGGCTGTTGGGCTGCAGTGCAGAGATCTATCTGCGCTTGAGGCAGAGCTTACGTATCCAAATTCACAATTACTTGCCATGTTCATCAAGATCATGCGCAAGATGAGCTCGCACTTTGCTGCTCTGGTATCCGGTGCGATTGAAGCAGAGATGCCACGACGAGATATCGGTGTTAGCAGGGAAGATGCAAGTGGTGCTCACGACGATGAAATCGTCGATACCCAATTCATGCCTCTGGAAAGAGACTTGGAAGACGAGCTTGAGGAGGGTGGTGATGAGGCGTTGAAAGAATTGAGAGAGAAGCAAAGAGAGTTGATTGATTCTCTGCCTTTGGATCAGTATGAAATCGAGGAAGGGGCGCCAGGCTGGGCAGCTGCAGAGAAGCAGGTTCTTACAGCTACGAAGGGGGGCAAAAGAACCCGGTGGTTAGTGTGAAGAGTAGTAAGTCAAAGAGAAAGGCGGATGAGACGGCGGCCGAGATTTACGCAAAGGAGATGGGAGAAAAGTCGAGTAAAAAGGCGAAGAAATCTAAAAAGGGGCGTTCATAGGGTAAACAATATCAATGTCAGGGTGCTCAAATGCATGCAAGTTTACAATTTTGATCAACAGTGCTGTGTGAATCATCTTGGAAATTTATACTGCAACTTTGCCTTCAGGAGCCAATCACAAGGTTTACATGACATGCTAGTAACTCGCAAGACAGTAATTAGCTAAAGTAGCATAAAAAGACTCCAAGGAATGACTCAAAACTTCATTCAGCAACTTTCATCCACAAATAGTGTTTCAATCAGAGTCATATACTTCAACTTTCAGCTGCTCGCACCGTTGCCTAAAAACGAAAAGTCTGCTTGCTATTTTAGCAACTGATTTCCCAATCACGAGTCTGTTCTTCAGACATATACAACCATCATGACAGAGACACAAACCCCAAATCAATGGTGGTCAGCATTTCCCGCACCTCGAGCGAAATGCCCAGAAGTCAGTGCGGATGAGGTTATGAAGATGTTTGATGATATGGATATCAAACCAGGAGCTACAGAATTTCTACTTGTGGATGTGAGAAGGACTGATTGGGAGGTACAATATCCATTGACTTACAGTCCTACCAAAATACATAAAATTCAAAGCACAAGTACTGATTTCTCAAAGGGCGGAACCATCAAGACTTCTCTTAACCTCCCAGCCCAGAGTTTCTACCAGACTCGTAAGACATTGCTGGATCTTTGTGATAGAGCCGGGATCAAGCAGGTGGTCTTCTACTGTGGCAAGTAACTTGTTCAAACTTAAAATTAGTATCTAAATATAGGCAGGGTCTTCAAATGGACGAGGTCCTCGTTGTGCAAATTGGATGCAGGACTACATCGACGACATCTCCAAATTTGGCCGCAAAACACCCCTCAAAGTTTTAGTTCTGAAAGGTGGAATCAAAGGTTGGGTTAAAGAGTTCGAGGGCTCATTGATGGATGGTTACGAAGAGAAATATTGGGAGCAGTTCAAGTAGTGCTTGTGATGGAGATGGATATAAATTCCCATTTGCTTTTCCATGCGAGATGGTATTTGCTGCCTAGAAACGCCTTGATTTCCACAAACATCCAGAAGCAACTTTTGGGCCCTTGCCTTCCATCTCTCGGTGATCATTTGCGCCTTGTTGTGTACCGACTTCATCCTCTGTCTTCTCTGCCACCGCCTATTCTCTCTAATGCCTCGAGCATAACGACTGAGTTTCCTCGAATGACCTACTGCAGTATTAGCTTGGGGTTTCCAATAGTCCCCAGAGCGGAAGACAACTAACCACCATGCCCAATCTAACCTTCTCTCCACCATCCTTCTCCTCAACCGCATCATCCAGCACAATATTCAAGAAAACCTACTCCCAATTAGCACTCCTCCAAGCCCTCGGGGCAGGAAACAAACATCGTATCCTCTCAAAACCCCAATAACCTTCCGGCTTCCATTCAACTGCACAAACAGCCTTTTGTCGAGGTACTGCAGGCGTGGGTCAGTCCATTTCTCTTTCTGTTTGGACTTACCGTCGCAGTCTTCGAGGCTGCATTGCTGTCGCATGCTTCGATTCCCGGGAATTTGGCGGCGGTTGTAGGGGTGGAAGGGAGCTTTACGTACCTTCTTTAGCTCTGGCTGAGCTTGAGGCATCTTGACTGTTTTTTGGAGGTTTCAGCGAGTGGTTGGAGGGGGAGCTGAGCTGTGGTGGGATCTTTTGGGAATCTTGCGCGCTAGGTCGAGTCACGTGCTGATATGATTGTCGCGCAGGTTTGTTTTGTTCTACCTGTAAGGTACTGTAGTCTTCTTTACTTCTCTGCTTCTGAGAGAAAGGAATCCTCGTTTGTGATTCGGAAATATCAGCAAAGATGAAGTCTGTATTTGGATCAAAACGGAAAGCCCGGAAAATTCAGGTGGATGAAGAGGAAGACGGGGAAGGGAGTGGAAATCAGGCATCTGAAATTACTGGTAAGTCTCCTGAAGATACAGCTTCGAACCTGGCTGATCGTGAAAAGCCAGCTGACGGAGTATTTATAGCCCCTACCGGATCTTCTACCCTCTCGAATCCAGTCAAGAAAGGCCTCAAAAAATCCTCGTTGCGACAGAGCATTGCATTTGACGATCTACAACAAGACGAGAACGAGGGAGACAAGGGGCCGTTGAACAAACCTACCATAGGGCGATCAAGCTCATTTATCAAGAAGAAAAAGAAGCCAGCATCTTCCAGGCTTTCTTTTGGGCCAGGCGAGATTATTTCTGGAGATGCTGCGGAAGCGCTGGAAGACGACGAGACGTTCACCCCCAAGAAGTCAAACTTGGGCCGCAGGGTTATCGAGGGCAATGCATTCCGGAAGAGTTTACCAATACCCGTGCGAAGTAATGAAGATGATGAGGAACGGCCAACCTATAGCAAGGATTACTTGAAAGAGTTGAAGAGTTCTACACCCACTACCCCTAAAGATTTACAGGCGCTGCAAGCTACTGCTGAAGATGAAGAGGGTTTGGATGCTTCAGAGCTAGAAGGGGCTATGATTGTTGAAACTTCCGGGCCTGCACATATACCAACAGAAGCCGAAATCAGAGAGAAGAAGGAGCGAAGGGCACGGTTAGCTCACGAAAAAGACTTTATATCATTCAACGACGATGACGGGGATGATCAGCGGCAACTCTCACTTTTGCCACGGAAAAAGGAGAAAGAGACTCGATTAGTGAGGGAGGATGAGGATCTAGGTGAAGGCTTCGACGAGTTTGTGGATGATGGACGGATCTCACTGGGCAAGAAGCAAGAACGAGAGGCGAGGAAGCGTCACCGCAAGGAGATGGCTGATATGATCAAGCTAGCGGAAAACAACTCCGATGATGATTCAGACGATTCTGAGGCTGAGCGGAGAGCAGAGTATGAAGCTGCTCAAACACGTGCAGGCATGGATGGTCTTCACAAGCATGACGACGAGGCAGAAGCTGTGGCTGCTACTCAAGTCCCGTCAAAGATCACTCCCTTGCCAGCTCTATCCGAGTGTTTGGAGAGATTGCAAGCAACTTTGAGCACCATGCAGCAGGAATTGGCGCTGAAGCATAAGAAAGTGGCGGATTTGGAGAAGGAGAAACTTGAGATTGTTGCAAGGGAAGGGGAGGTTCAGGATTTGTTAAAGCAGTCTGGGGAGAGATTTGCAGCGTTGAAAGCAGATTCTAATGGCGCTGTTGCTAATCCACAAGAGTTGGTGGATGGCGTACAAAACGGCATGATGCCAGGCTTGGTGGCAGATAGGGGTTTGGAGAGCTTTGGTAACACTCCAACTGTTAGACCAGGTGTTGAGGATGTGGGCTAGATTTCAGATAATAGCAACATATTTCCAGACTTTGCGTTCGAGCTGGACTCGGAATATTCATAATTATCATCTGTCATCTTCAGCAGTGTAATGTTTCTGCTATTGTTATCGTATGACAATGGTCTCTTGTTTGGTAAGTCTTTATGGGTAGTTCTCCCACTCTTGCATATATAACTATCTGCTCCTTTGGTATGAAATGAGTGGCAGAGACACACAAAACATACGAGAGACACGAGTTTTAGTGCCTTTATTCCAGAATAGTCCTACATCTAGATATGGTTTGTAAGAAAGTTGAAGAATTTGGCGCGACTTCGGCATTTTGAGGGCGGTGAAGTGACTCATGGCGGCAAAAAACAAGGTAAAATGTCTCGCAGACCAATACACCAGATATAAACCCCTCAATTACACTCTCAATTGGAAATATACACATTAAGAATATTTCCCAATCATGTCTGGAACTACTCTACATCTGCGTTCCGAGTGTAAGTTTACAATGGCATAATGTTCCGCAGGCTGCTAATGCGTACTTCAGTGGGCAAGGCTCTCGAACATCGTTCCGCCCTCACCCCCACCACTGCCAAAGCTCTGATAGATGCTGGATATACCGTCAATATCGAGCGCAGCCCGGAGAGGATCTTTGATGACAGCGAATTCGAGAAGATTGGAGCTACATTGGTCCCAGAGAACACATGGCGCGAGGCTCCCACAGACCACATTATCATTGGACTGAAGGAGCTGCCAGTTGAAGAATGTAGGTATTTTGCTCATTTACTACATTGGAACACCTGCTGATGTTTCTTCAGTCCCCCTCAAGCATGTGCATGTCCAATTCGCCCATTGCTATAAACAACAAGGCGGATGGGAAACAGTCCTGTCTCGATTCCCCCGCGGCGGTGGAACCCTCCTCGACCTCGAATTCTTGACCGACGATAAAGGCAGACGCGTTGCAGCTTTCGGATACCATGCTGGATTTGCAGGCGCAGCTTTGGCTCTGGAGACATGGGCGTGGCAACTCACACACCCCGCATCAGAACCCTTCCCAAGTGTTTCTAGCTACCCCAACGAAGATGCGCTGATTGCCGATGTCAAGAAGGCAATTGCGACCGGAAAGGAGAAGAGCGGAAAGGACCCAAGGGTTCTGGTAATTGGTGCATTGGGAAGATGCGGTGGTGGAGCTGTTGATCTCTGCTTGCGAGCTGGCGTACCAACTGAGAATGTGCTGAAGTGGGACATGGCAGAGACGGCTAAAGGAGGGCCATTCCCCGAGATTGTAGAGAGCGATATATTCGTCAACTGCATATACCTCACATCCAAGATCCCAAACTTTGTCGATATGCAAAGCCTCGATACCCCGAACCGCAAGCTCTCAGTCATCTGCGATGTTAGCTCCGATACCACCAACCCGAATAACCCGATCCCAGTTTACACTGTTGCTACAACCTTCACGGAGCCAACTGTACCAGTCGAGGTCAAGGGAGAGCCAAGATTAAGTGTGATTAGTATCGACCATCTGCCCAGTCTGCTTCCCAGAGAGGCAAGTGAGGCTTTCAGTAAGGATTTGCTGCCAACTCTTCTGCACCTGAATGAGTGGAAGACAAATCCAGTATGGTCCAAGGCGGAGAAGTTGTTCCAGGAGAAGGTTGCTACGTTGCCCAAGGGTTCGCTGGCATAACGTTTCAGCAAAACTAGATAGATAGTAGGCGCGAGCAAAACCAAAAGAAATTAAAAAGTTCTCAATATTCCGCTTCTAGCACCACCAAAGAGACTAACAATGTCCAACTTTGGTTTGATTAGCAATATCATTAAGTTATAGCTGCATATCGGATCCACCTAGTCAAGTCATAGGCGAAAATTTGGCACAAAAAATTCAAAAGATTTGGAGCAGAGAGGACTCGAACCCCTGACTTCTTCCACTTTCTTACAATCCAAGAATTGCTAAGGAAGCACGCTACCGCTGCGTCACAGCCCCTTTTTTGATTTGTAATGTCCTTATTTCAAGATATATAACAGTTGAAGAAACCCTACTTGACTCCCGGGCATCACGTGATTGTTAATGTAAATATGTTCCATTATATTCTTTACACAGAGTGATAGAAAATAGAGCAGTTTCTTATATGTACTTTATAGTTTTAAGTGATGCAGAGTTTTTTTAACCCGCTAAAATGGCAATTAACGTTTACCTGACATGTATGTCTCAAATTTAGGCATGAAGCTTCTCGCTTGACTCTATTCCCACTTCCTTCCCCTCCATCCACCCTTTCCCAAAATTACCAAAGATATCTTACTTAACCATGGCAAACTCCAAGTAACATCTTATTCCACACACATTACAAAGAGCATAAGCTAATAAATCCTTAGATACGAATACGTAAAAGCTTTCGAGCAACCGGATCTTCTTTTGCCCAACACGTGGATTGTGGTACGCATCGATGGGCGAGGCTTCCATAAGTATGTTTTTGCCGTCCTTATATCTCCCCAATCCACTTCTCGTATGGATACTTATGGATCTACAGGTTTTCGGCCAAATATGCATTCGAGAAACCCAACGACCGCCGAGCACTCGATCTCATGAATGCAGCTGCCAAGGCTGTGATGAGCGAGTTGCCGGATATTGTCATTGCGTATGGGATTAGCGACGAGTATAGGTAATTCCATAAATCATCATATATTCTGTCGTACGTCTAACGATGCGTTTCTAGTTTTGTATTTCACAAATCCTGTATGCTGTTTGAGAGACGGGAAAGGTATGGCTTCTCCTCCCCGTGCATGAGCAATTTCTGATGCCAGACCAGCAAACTTGTCACAACCATCGTATCGACCTTCACGGCTCATTTCGTTCTTCTGTGGGGTTCTTACTTCCCTGAACTACCCCTCTCGCCCCCTCTGCCAAGTTTTGATGGCAGGGCTGTGCTGTATCCTAGTGTGCAGAATTTGAGAGATTACATGAGCTGGAGACAGGTTGATTGTATGTTTCTGGTACTTGACTCACCTTCGGGGCTGGTGAACTAATTTAGACCAGGTCATATCAATAATCTTTACAATACTACGTTTTGGGCGTTGATACAAATGGGTGGACTAGATGCTAAGGAGGCTGAAAAGGAACTCGCGGTTAGCTGAACTACCTTTGGCAATTTCCATTCGAATATTGATGGGATCTTAGGGCTCTGTGGCTGCCGATAAGAATGAGATTTTGTTCTCCAGGTTCAAGATCAATTACAACAATGAACCGGACATGTACAAGAAAGGAAGTGTGGTGTTTCGAGATGTAAGTCACTGAGCCCTTTGCTCTAGGGTGTTGCTAAAAGCTATATACAGTATGAACTAGTTGAACCAGGCTCTGTAGCAGAAGTAGTAGACGAGGACCCTGCGAAGACGATCGAGCAACTGGAATTGTCAAAGACGCAGGAGGAAAAGGACAGGAAGAGAAGGGCTAAGGCTATCATCACGGTGCAGCATGTGGACATCATCAAGGATGAGTTTTGGGAAAGAAGACCATGGCTTTTGTCGAACAAACCCGGGAAGATACCCAAGGAACCATGAGGTAGACGAATGGATGATTTGCTCAACATGTTATATAAACTCCAGATCATCGAGGTGATCAAATGCTCCCAGAACTCCAAACTCGAACAAAAACATAATCAAATATGTTTTAATCAGTCTTTCCTCCTCTTCTTCTTCTTTGCTTTTTCGGAAGATACTTCGGCTAGGTTTCGGGCTGCCTCTTTCGCAAGCTTCTTCAGTCGTCTCCGTTCCCGTCGCTCCTCTTTCGTCTCAACCCCATTCACAATATCTTCCTTGATCTCCTCAACCTCAACAGGTACCGGTATTGACTCCTTTGCCCTCGCAGCACGCTTCGCAGCTTTCATCGCTCTCCTTTCTTCTTTCGTTTCCACCCCATCCTGTTTTCTCCGCTTCCTTTCCCTCTCCTTATCCCCAACCTGAACATCCGGCGTGCTCGCCCCACTACTCTCCGACGTACTCTCCTTCCCGAGCGTCCCACTCAAACACTCGCCCCTCACAAAACTGGAATACAATCCCTTCTTCCCCACAAACTTCCCACCACCCTTCGCAACCATATCCAAGCCGCCACTGGTAACCGTCTGCACGACCGTACCCTGTTTCGAGGTATCGAGTCCCTTCAACGAACTGTCAAAGGCGTTCATCCACCACATATCGCTGGTCTTGTGCTGTTTCTTCCCCACGCCGAGGACGTTGTCTTTGCGGGATACGAGGAGGGGTCGTGAGAGACCTGTTTTGTCGTTTGTGGGATGGAGAGAATGGCCCGTTCCCCGCCAACCTTGGGAGGTTAGGAGTGCGTGGGCGTTCATTGTATGGTCTGGCGATGGATGCCGTGGTGGATGTTTGTACTGTACATGGAGATGGAGATGGAGAGAGGGGAATTTTGATTTTCTTATCGTGCATAGAAACTGAGAAATTTGGACAATCTTAGCGCGGCGCAGCGCGGCCGCAGCTAGTGCGGTTCTTTTCTGGATTAGTCAGCGGGACTCCTTGACCTCACTTCGTCGCCCACCATAACATAGAGTGCTATGCATTCTCGCATTATTAACCAGAAACCAGAATCAATTCTATATATTATTCCCAAAACCTCCATAACACCACAACACCTATCCCAAAAACCTTCCCTCCCTGCCCTTGGAAATCCATACCTGATTACTCTCCCTCTCCATCCAAGCCCAAAGCCCCTCTACCGTACCAACCACCACTCCACCCCCATCTCCTCCAACCCATCCATCTCCAACCCATCCATCAACTCATCCATCCATCTACCCCCTCCCTCCATCCCCCCAACCCACCATTCCAGTCCAGTCCAGCAAGAAAGCAAGCTAATAGACCCCTCAGGTATGTAAGGAGTGAAATAAAATGTAATAAAATTATTACCTACCCTACACTCGTAACAAGGAGATGACGATTTCCTCAAGTAATGGCGTCTTTTCGGATACCCTTAATAAGTAGAATGTTTTCAATCAACTAAGACAGATCTGATGTTACGAGTAGCTGTCTCGTAGAGCTGCTATTGTACGAGATCTAGGTATGGTTTGGAGTAAGAACTATTACTCGTATAAATTTTTGCAAACCCGCAAGAAAGATTAATGCTAACCTCTAAGTGGCGCGGAATATAGAATTATAGGGTAAAAATAGTCTCTACTATTAAACTTAGAAAAAATTCAAGTATACCTGCGTAGGATTTTCCGATTAATATACCTACCGCGGCACCGGACGTCTATTATTAGCATCCGTTTTGTGAAATTAGGAATTGAAAGGAAGGCCTAATACTCGTATCTTAGGATAAGAAGATTAGCGTAGCTACTTGCTTTCTCTTATAAGATCTCTGATTCTCTGATGAGAGTATTATATTACAGCTTGCTCTTCTATATTATAATCTCTTTTAGTCCAGCCTTCTATCTATTATATATTCTTTCTCACTTATACAGGCAATTATACTAGGTATTAGAATGTGGTAACTAAGTAGTAGAAGTAAAGAGAGCATAGATTAATTAAAGGGAGAAAGGGAGAGAGAGAGAGAAAGCTCTACTTATATCTCTCTCTATCTGCTTAGCTCTTAATAAGTAAAAGCTGCTCTCTACTATCTATATAAGTAAGCAGTAGTACTATATATAGAATATAATTTAATACTTCTACTCTAATATAAGCTACTCCCACTAATGTCTAGTACTTATATATCTAAGAAATCTTATAACCTCTCGCCTTAGTAAGGCGCTACTATGGCCCTATAATAATAATATATAAACAATCTATTATTTCTTTCTTTTATAGCATTTTTCTTCTTTATTGCGCCTTTCTAATCCTTTAAACCCTTTATATATAAATAAACATCTTATTATA
>QGMG01001025.1:0-13483 GCA_007825325.1 Lachnellula cervina
CAAGTTCGAAGAATGTCTAAACGACAAGGATTATACTTCTTTTACGGAGTAAGGCTGTCCAGTCAAGTTGCTTATTCCTCACGGGGCAAGGCGTCAAATGAACTGAGCGAGTTTACTCAAATCGACTTAAGTCTGACCTAATTGAGAATGAGGCGGCGAATATACCTAGGTATATGTCTATGTGGACGAATGTTGGAAAGCCAGGTACTTCAGTGACAGCACAACTTTGGTGCCGAATAGACGTACCTAGCCTGCGCAGCGCGCGCACGCGTCCACTTTGTTGAACGCCAGAGCCTGTAAGGCTAAGTCAAAGTAGGTATGCTTCTCAGAAGAGCGATCCAGAATTTATATGGGGAACACTAAGAAGACGCTAACTTTGGCATTTACCACAGCAGTGGGAGGAAGATCTGACCCTAAAATGATAGATCGGGTTGAGAAGGACCCCACGGTCAACCTAGATATCTATAATTCAGGCTACGACACCGAGCCGCTCAGGCGTTTGACTGGTGTGAAACTGCTCATTCCCCTGTTTCTTTCAGCCTCCAGAAAACTTAGGATGAGACTTTGCAGAATTCGGGGCATTGTTCGAGTCTAGTCTTGAGTCTGGGACTCGCTAAAGCTCAGCTGCATTATACTCGCATTTTTTTTAAGTCTAACAGTGGAGACTGTTTTTACTCCACATTACCTACAATTGTAACCATTTAGAGCATCTGCTAAGGGTGCAATTTGAGCTCATCTTCTTGATACAAAATGGAAAAGACCATTTAGAGGCCTATGCTGAGGCACAATTACATGATTCTTCAAGTGTGGAGTAAAAACAGTCTCCACTGTCAGACTTAAAAAAAATGCGAGTATGTAGACTTAAGAGACTACGGAGTAAATACGGCTCGGACCTTTCTTTTAAGGGGTTTATCAAGTGAACCTTGTACTTCGTAAGAAATTATCCAAATCTGAACTTTACGACTCTAGTGTGGGCTCCCAAGGAAACACAGAGAGCCATCTACTAAAGTAGCCCCTAGGCTCATTCTTCCAGTTCGTAAAAATGGGCTAAAATAGAAAAATAGCCATCTTTCAACTTCTAGCTGTAGATTGATCTTTAACAAAGAAAAGTATTCGAGAGGAGAATTATAGTTACAACTGAAATGCAGAACATAAGTCGCCAGATGTTGTCGGATATAGAATTTGCACTTGGATCCCCAACCTCACTACCATAACAAAAAGCCAAAAAACGAAAGACAGAACCTAGGAAACCAACGTGAAATTCGACCTCGTACTATTAGCCAGTGCAATAGCACGTTCCTTCATATATTCTCAGATCGTCCCTCCAAAAGAAAAAAAAATGGTATATCCTAACACGCGTCCCGTCCCAATCTCCCCTCCCGGACCTGCACATATCAAAACCAAACAAGTCCCACCCCAACAATACTAACCACAAGCAAGAAACCCACCACAAGCAAACTACCCAAAAAGCTCATCAACACCCCATTATCTCCTTCCTTCCTAGACTCCTCAACCTCCATCGTCACGCCGTCGCATTTAAACGTGCCGTAAGATCCAGATTCAGAACCCTTCTCCATCCTCGACGGCGTGAGGACCTTTTTGTCGATATCCACTAGGTGGATTTCTGGAAGGTAAGTGCTGAGTTTCTTGATTATAGATATTTTCTTGTCACCGACAACGGCGATGGGTTGGGGTTTGGTGTCGAGACTGAGACTGATGTCGTGCAGCTCGAGAGATTTCTCTGGCTTTGAAGGCGTGAGCGCGAGTCAATTCTCTAGGCCAGTTAATAGCAGGGACTTACATTAGGAGAGGGAGACATTTTGGCTGTACGTGTGACTGTCTGTTTTGGAGGTAAAGGTGAAGTGGAAGTGGGAATGTCGTAGTCGAGAAGGTTGAAGAAGGGGGACTTTGGTGTTGAAGAGCATAGTATTGAAATAAACGGGATAGCTAAATACTGATATATCTCGCGACTCGTGTGTTGTTCAGATGTCTCTGATAAGAGCTGCAGGTGCCCACGTCGTGAGGCACACCTCAGGATCTGAGATCTGAGATTAGGGTGGGTGGGTTGGCATGTGATGGGCGGGCTGCATACACGCTTCCACCATAGCTTGTAAATTCAGCGAAAGAAAACCATTAGATAGGAGTAGGGTAGAAACTTGTCTTCTACACCGACTTTCCTAACATAAATAATTGTCCGATTGTTTCATGATGCGAACTCGGCCCTTCAGCCCGAGAGTAGGAGGCTTGACTCACTTGAGAGCATTTATCTCATAACACCACATATCACTTGACACGTATATCTTCAGAAGAACCATATATATTAAAAACCCGTAATTTTATTTCCCCCCATTCGTTTTAGATATCGATAGTCGATAGATACAAAAACTATATACAAACAAGCAAGCAAGCAAGCGAATGTCCTAGCTATATAGCTAGATCTCAAATACAAATGAAAAATAAAGGGGGTATTCGCAATTTTGCTTTCCATCTGGCCATCATATATGTGCGTATGTTTCCACCTATCCAGGGTATCAATCTAATTACTTCCGTCTCGCCTCAATATCAACAAATGAAATCGTCCCCTTAATTATGTTTTCTCCTAGGTACGAATGGGGCTTGGCAATGTCACCGTCCTAGCGGCAGCGGTCCCCCACCACTTCCGTACCCATCATCAACTGTACTCTCATCATCATCATAAAATCCCGCATCACTGAAGCCCTGCGCATCGGCCGCGTCTGGGTCATAGCTGCTCTTGCGCATCATAGGCGGTGTTCTCGGCTCTGGCGTCTTGCCTTGCTTTCTCGGCGTCATGTTGCGTGGTCGATTTGCTAACTGAGCGGATGTGAAGCGCTGGCCTGTGCTGCCGAAGGCAGTAGGTTGCGGGGATACTCTGGGTGCAGTACTACTTTCTTGTCAGTATTCAGAAATGGGATGTTTGGAGGAAAGGTTAATTACCTGGCTGGTGGAGTTAATAGACCGCCAAGAAAAGACTGTGTTGATGGACTGGGGTTATGGCGACTTGAGTTCTGTCTACTCGGTGTGCTCGACCTACTCCCAATACCCGCATCACTATCCCTTGACTTTCTCCAATTCCCCCAAGCTGCTGCGAGGGGGCCAACTGCTTGCGCTACCCGTGGAGTTGCAGCATCACGTAGTGAAGCAGCAATGTTGGGCAGACTGATCGCAGAACCACCATTCATGGCTCTTTCCCTCTCCTGCTCCTCCATCTGCAAGTTGGCGCTGAGGCGAATAGCAGCGTCCTTGAGTTGTTCAGGGTTGAAGTTCTCACTCGATATCGAGGTCACGATATCTTGAAGATCACCCTTACGAACAGCAAGTAGCTCGCGCAACCACATAATCTCGTCGTCGCGCTTGGAAATCTTCGTTGGGGCATCTAAATCAAGAGTTGCAAGTGTAGCCTCTAGTTTCTCGATCTTCTGCTCGCGATCTTGTAGCTGTTCTTGCAAAACCATGATGGATTCACGGAGCGCTTGGGGGGAGATCCTCTCTGGAAGTTCCATGGCGCGGGATACAGCTTGTTGCTGTTGCTGAGGCACAGAAACTGATGCTGCTGCTTGTGGCAGGGGTACAGTGACACTTCCACTTGCTGAACGGGCGGCCTTGGCGGCTGCATTTGCGGCTTCATTAGCAATCTCGAGTCGTTCCTCAAGGTGCTGAACACGATCTTGTAGATGCTCGGTCTTGGATGAGGAAAGAGAAAGGCGTTCGAGGAGATGTTGTTCTGAGCGTTGAGCATCTTCAATAGCATTGCCAAGTTGTCGTTCGTGCTGAGTCTGGAGATCTTCGATTTTATCGGCATGCTTCCGCTTCACATCGTAGACGGCATTTTGCTTAGAGTTATTAGCCTCCTCAAGCAACATCTCATGCTGTTCCTTTGCTGTGTCAGCATCCAATTTCACCTGATCAACCTCTGCACGAAGTCTCAAGACTTGGTTCTCGAGATCTTCCCTGACGACATTGACCTGGTTATTGGCGGCCTCGAGCTCAGCTTGCATGAAACGCCTAGTTCGTTGCACCTCACTCAGACCCGACTCACGAGCCTCCTCAAACTCGCGCTGGAATCTCATCGCCTCCTTCTGAGCATTGTGACTCTCAAGTCTCAACTCAGCAATGATACCTTCTAACTTCTTACACTCACTGACCGCCCTCATTCCCTCCCTCTCACCGCCCTCTAACCTCTCAATTTCCTGCTCCAGGCGTTCCCGGGTTCGGGCTTCCGCCTGCAGCCTAGCATCGAGGACCTCCTGTCGGGCAACGAGTTCCTGTTCTCTTTTGGCGCGGCGGGCGTTCTCTTCGGAAATGTCGCGGGTAGCTTGCGCCATGTCCTCCTGCAAATCCATTAATTTCCCTCTCATGCCTTCTCGGACTCGGATACTTTCCTCCATCTGAGTCCGTAGGCTATCCACGTTCCGCCTGAGAGCCTTGTTGGTCTCATTGGCCATCTCAGCATCCTCGCTGTGTCGTTTGGCCGCTTCTAGTGCGCGCTCCGCTTCCATCTGCCAGTGCTGGGCTGCTTGTCGGGATTGTCGGAGATCAGCCTCGGCGACGTTGATCTTATTTTGGAGATCGGACTGGGTCTTTTGGGCATTGTTCTGGCCGGCTTCCAGGAGCGCAATCCGCATGGTGGTCTTGGCTCGTTGTTCCTCGACATTTCTTACCTTCTGGTCGCTCCCATCCACAATCTCTCGAATCTTAACCTCTCTCTCTTCCATAGCTTCGCGGAGGCGATCCTCCTCCTCACTTGAGATTCGGAGTAGTCTTTGGACTTCAGCAAGACGATCCTCGGCAGCACGTCGGTTCTGAATTTCCTCCTCGGAGCGGGTATCCGCACGACCAAGCTTTTCTTCAAGCTCGGCGATTCTGATCTTGTGGTCTGCTTCTCTGGCAGCTGCCTCTTCATCAAATAGAGGCTTGGCTTCAGCAGCTCTAAGTCGTTCCTCAAGGTCAGTGATTCTAGCTCTTTGCTCGGCATCCCTTGCAACAGCAGCTTCGTCGATAATGGGATTCGGCGAAGGCGGCATTCGTTTCTCGACAGCGTCCTCAACAATATTACGCAGATCATCAGCACGGAAATCTAGACGCATTGATTGACCAAAGTGCTCCTTCATCTCTTCCAAAACATGAAGAACGTTTTGAGAATCGGGTATAACCTTTGGATCTGTGGATGCAGTAGCTGGTCGTGATGATTGATGAGCATTAAGAGCCTCAAGAACCACACTTCGAATCTTGTCCAGCTTCTTGTCGCGTCTCGGGCTAAGCGATCTACGAGGATTGTCATCATCTTCGTCATCGGCATCACTCAATGCACCGGAGATACTTCGTCTCTCGCGTCTGCTAGAGGGAGCACGCCCGGACATCATATCCAGAGACATTTGAATCGTCTCCAATGTCCTTTCGAGAGGATCCAGTCTGTCAGCCAACAAGCCACCAACGAGATCATTGACATGGCTATCGAAGAACCGAGCACGAGGCTGGAGCTTGTTTTCTTCGGTTTCGCTAAGAACATCATCCCAATCACTGGCAGGCACACTGCTCCCTCTGTTCAGACGATGAATAGGTGAGGGTGATATAAAAGGCAATGGCTGTGGCGATTCTTCAATGAAGGGATCGTCGTTAGGGCGCGAGAAGATTCTCTGGGACGTAACAGGCTCGCCAGGCAGTGCCATAAACCGTCCGGGACTTGGACTTGGTGCATCGCTGCGCATGAGATTCTGAGGTTGTAGACGGATGGGCGAAGACTGCTCTAAATTGGGCATTTGAATCTGTCTTATCGGACTTGGCTGAATATATCTCGGCGAGCTGTCGCGAGGAGCAGACTCGAACTCGGCCTGATTTAAATGGTTCATAATATCATCAATCTCTTCGTATGTAGGCTCGCGGTCTGCAGTTTCGGCCACGGGTTCTTTGTATCCCGGTGGACTTTCTGGGCCAGGCAATGCATTTTGGAACTCAGCAACCTCATTAAACTCCAAGTCAACTTCAGGGGATGGCAAATGTGGAGGTGGTGTTGGGCTTCCAGCAAACCTAGAACCAGACAAACCAGGAAGAGAAGGCGGTGGGGCCACAGCAGCCTTTGGCTCAGAGGGTTGACCAAAAGTAAAATTGAAGGGTCCTGGCTTGAACTCAAATGGTTTTGCAGTTGCAGACAACGAGGAAGTGTTCTTCGTGTGAGACTTTGAAGCTGGTTTGGCAAGTTCCTCCCCAGATACTTCCTCATCCGATGGAGCGTGGAAGCCATATGCAGGTAGGCCAGATCCGTATCTCCTTGATGTGAATGGTCGTGCAGCATTAAAGTCTTCGGCTTGTTTCTGTTGCTGGAACTCGAAGGGGGCGAAGCCTTTGGCGGGCTGATCTGGTGAGATCGGCGAGACCTCAGATATGTTCGACGCGTTCCGTGCGTGAGACTTGGGAGGAACAGTTGGTGCACGATCAATCTCTTCACTGGGCGGGGCTGAATTCTCCTTGTCTGCTGGTTTGGCGATCGCTGGAGTAGTTTCCTTGGGTGGTGACTGTTCCCGTGAAGTCTCTGAGAGCGGCATGCTGGGTTCAGCAAATAGCGGTACAGAATTCCCATCATCCTTTCCACCGCGGGCTCTTTTGATACGTCCCTCACCCTGGGTAATGCGACCATCCTTGCCTTCCATTACCTCATCCTCCAAATTCCGGGGAAGTGAAGTCCGGGAATGGCTACTGTCGGGACGAACAATGGGGATAGCCTTTGATTTCTTGGCTGGTTTAGAAATACCAATTGCGCTCAAATCGATACCGCCGAAGATTGAAGCACGAGCAGGGTCTTCGCTGCCAGAAGCGAGACTGCCCACTGAGTCGGAGAAAGCACCGTTTGCAGGTGTAAAAGCTTTGCTATCTGGCCTGAAGCTTGGCCCTCCAGCTGAGAAACTGAACTCGCTCTGTCCAGGGGTGAAAGCAGGCGCAGCAACATTAAACTTACCCTTCGAGCTTCCCATCGACTGGTTACTGAAATGGCTCGATGTGGCGGAGTGGGGCACAGCGAAGGATGGAAATGAGGTGACTGGCGGTGGTTGAAAATTGTTCGCACTGCCACCAAAGGCGAATTGACCTGGCTTGAAAGAGCTAGTAGGGTCAAACTTAAATTCCTTGGCAGCTACGTTAAGTTTGGACGTCGATGGCTTCGTGCTATGACTGGGACGACGTGGCGGTTTGCTGTCGTCAGTTTGACTTGGTTCCGACGCCCAAGGATTACTCGATGTGGACAAAGACCTGTTGTGTCCGCTCAGGCTGTTGTCTTGAACAGGAGTGCCTATGTTGCTCGGATTTGTCTCGATATCCGAAAGCTCAGCCTTTAGGCTCTTGTTATTTTGAAGTCCAGATTTGGACTCGGCTGCACTTGACGTATCCTCCTGGTCCTGGAAGGGACGTTGTGAAAGTGAATGTCCTCGGCTGTGTGGCTGTGGATGATACAACACAGGTTCAGCTTCACCATCGTCCGCATACATCGATGCAGAGAGTCCCTTGTGGCCTTTAGAAACGTTTGTAGTGTGATTTGGCTGTGGGGTAAACTCGATATGAGCTGCTTTGTCAGCGACCTCAGAGTGAGGGCTGTAATCCTCATGTTCAAGTTGACGCTGGAATTGTTCTTCAAGGTGATACTCAGCGTCGTCAATTTCCTTCTGAAGACTAGCGCTTGGGTTGTGCTTGATCTGTCGCGCCTCAGGTGTCTTGGAGGGACTTTTCGAGGGAGCCGGGGTTTCCTCATCTTCAGCCATACGCACTTCCTGGAGGCGAGGAGAAGCTTTAGCAGAAGCTTGAAGCTGTAACTGCTGCTGCTGTTGCTGTTGCAATTGGGTCTGCAAGAGCTGTTGGCGCTGCTGCATTTGAGACATAACGTCACCCTGGAAATAGCCGTCTTGAGAGAAAGGTGAGCTTGGTGATACGACTGCGCCAAGATTTTGCAAGGATGGTGAACCACCTCGTGGAGCTCCTTGCTGGTAGAGCATTTGCTGTGGTGACCAAACACCTGGCGATTGTTGAGGGAATGGTGATCCAAACTCGCCAGCTGAAAATGAAACTGATTGTCTTGGATTGAATTTTCCTTGCAAATGCGCATGCATCGAAGCTGGCGACGCAATGGAACCGGGATTGGAGCTCTGACTAGTTGACATGCCAGGGCCAGCCATAAGAGCCGGAGAGAATGGATTGTGGGCTTGACTAGCAGCCGATGAAGTTGGTATCGGTGGTGAGAATGGCAATGGCGGGTATGTCGTTGAGGCTTGTCTGCTCATGTTCGACACAGCTGGTGAAATTGTTGGCGGAGGGTCCTCATCGCCTAGTGATACCCCAAGGGCGCGAAGCTTTGCTTCTTGGAGATCTTGAACATAGTTATCCCATTCTACCCTAGCTATTAGTATGTATAATATGGCAAATTAAATATGGCATCGGATGGTAAATAATGAACACCGAAACTTATTGCATCGCTTGATGCAAGGAAGGTCAACCCTAGACAGGAGAAGGAATGTAACCCGCACACTCGGGACAATCTCTTTTAAACCAAAAGAATACAAACTTACCTCTTCGGTCAGGGATGCTAACTCGGAAAGATCTCTGCTGTCTTTCCTCGCGCACATCTTCAATCTGTGGCCAGAGTGCACAACTCTGGCCTTTTTCTGCATAACCACTAACATTTTCCCCTTGTCCCAGGTTGAATCCAGAAGTATCGTATCCCTGGTCCTCCCATTCTTTCAATTTAGCCTCAACGTCCTTCTCAGTCATGGGAGTCGGCGCATTGCCACGTTCATCATCCCGTGGTAGCAATACCATAATATTCTTGCCCTTCCATGGCACTTTTTTCTTCAGACGTGGGGGGGCTGGTGCTGGGGATGGAGTAGACGCAACGTTCGGAATTGTCTGGGCTGCCAAAGCTGACGCACTCCATTCTTGCTTCGGGGGAGGCGGGGGTGGTCTTTCATCGAATGGAGAGGACGAAGCATCCTTTTCACCGGCCGAGGCGGCATTGCCCATTGTATCTGACATGCTGGGGCGCACCGGATCTGAGAAGTCTTCCTGCTTCAACGTCTCCGTGCTTTGCTTTCTTTCTG
Source organism: Lachnellula cervina (assembly GCA_007825325.1). NCBI lineage: Eukaryota > Fungi > Ascomycota > Leotiomycetes > Helotiales > Lachnaceae > Lachnellula > Lachnellula cervina. The sequence goes on from QGMG01001025.1 coordinate 9,096, forward strand.
ATCTTCTCTTTGAACTACGCGCTTTTTCTCTCGATTCAAGAAATCGCTTGAGGGTGGGTGTTCGCGGATCGGCTTCCTGTCTGTTGTCTCCTGAGATGGATCCGCTCAGTGAAGAGTGCTCACTATCTCCAGGGTCGTCACTAAGCCAGTGGTTCGCCTCTCCTGACTCTCCACCTGTATGTTGGCGGATCCAGTCTTCGGTCAAACCTTGAGCTGGTCGTCGAGCTCGATTTGCGAGAACAGCGGCACTGATGAGCCCGTCTTGCGAAACGAAGTCGGGATCGGTAGTCTGGCGCGTGAAGGTCGGAGGCGGACGTAAGTAGGGGGTATGGAAGTCGAGATGACGAATTGGTGAATCTTCCGACGTCTCGCTACTCAACGTATTACTATGGGCGTAGGAACTTTTTTGGGTGGGATCCACCGGGGGGAGGCTGCGGGTAAGGAGATCCCCAGCTCGCGGTGTAGTATTGACTGCTATCTGTTCGGGAGACAGATGGCGGGGTTTTCAGGAGCTCGAGGGCTCTGCCGTTCAATGTAGGGGCTGGAAGGGGAGGTAGTATGGGTGATGAGCCTCCTTCAGCAGTGGAACTTGTCGACAAAGCTGGTGATCCGGGCTGTTCAGAGGATTGAGAAGGAGGATTCGGGGGTCCTTCCTCTGCCTTGGCAGCAGGAGGAGGGGATGACGGCAATGAAGACGTTGTTTGAATATCTAATGGGCATCGGCGCGTCAGTACAGGCATTTCAAATGCAGGAAGAGGTATTTGCGTCCTCTCGAAGGAGGCTCAAGTCCAGGCCAACGCACCACACCGAGACCAGCACAGACGAAGCTCTTGTCGTCTGCTACTGTGTCTCTATAATCTGCCCGAGCCCAACAGTCTTCCAGGGCCGTGTTAGTAGTCGGTATTTGGATTAGAATGGTTGTCGCGACGCGTTAAAAGGGGAAAGGAAGCAATTAAAGGAGTGATATAAGGCAAAAGAGCCAACAAGTAATGTAATTATGGAGAAGAAGTACAAGAAGCCAAAGACATCCAATCAGGCCAGCAAAGGCGAAGGCATACACTCGGCAGGAAGGAGGTGTATGCGATGTGCCTCTGTCGGGAAAGGGGTTGGTGATGGGTGAAGAGTGATGTGATGGATGAAGATATTCACGCTTCGTTCACTCGGGAAATAATAAAACGTTGCGCGAACTCCTAATGGGGACGGGGGTCATGGAGTGGAGTGGAGTGTTGACAAGGATGTCAGTGGCCGGTCCGCTTGGGAAATTGGTTGGCTCAGAGGCAGAGGGCTGATGCATTAATTTAATACGAGAAAGAGCCGAGGACGAAGAACAAAGTATTTAGTGATTTATTGCGAGGATGTTATTCATGTTCATGTTTGTTGATATTTATATTAATGTTGTTAATTGTCGGGACAATTATCATAAGGGGACGATGCTGCCGCGCGCAATAGTCATGTGACCTCATGCAGGCTGAGTCATTGCTGACTAAGCTGGAAGGCATATCCTTCCAGCTTTAACAGCGTAGCTAGAACCTCCCCCTCATACATTAATAAAACCACTAATAGGAGTCATTTGATGCCACCCAGTACATATAAATGAGAGAGATAGTGATCACCCTGTAATACTAACACTAATTAGTAGTTACTTTCACAGGAAAGAGCTATAGAGAAGCTAGGTGTTAAGAAGAGGCAGCAAGAAGAACAAATTTGCTAATACAAGGCAAGAGTGTCTATACAATCCTAATAGTCCTATTATAAGGGATAATAAGAATTATACTCTACACTAAAGAGGAAGATAGTAATTCTAATAGTCCTAATACAAGGGACGACTTGAATAGCTATTAGGTCTTTGATTTAAATAGTCCTAATATAAGGGATAACCTAAATAGCATTAAATTATATAGAATAATAGCGCGTTTATAAAGCCCTAGCCTCTATTATAAGGAGATAGTGGGAGATAATAAAAACGCCTTTACACCTCTTAACTAAGTGCTGCTTCTTTTAATAATATATAAGCAATAATATTAAAAAATTAATAACTCTATATTTACTTCAAATTAGTAAAATCCACTATAAAAGCTTTTGAGATTGCTATCTCGAGACCTCTAGAGCAGCTAATAGGGTAACTAGCAAAGCCTCGCCTAGGAAGGAACTAGTAAAGCCGCCCTTATAGGGTTCTAAATAGATAAAGTGTATTATATAAATTCCCTTAAAATGGACTAATAAGATCGATCACAACTAGTAGTAGAAATTATCTAATCTAGACTATTCTAATAAGATCACTAAGCTAATAGTTAATAGATGGATTCTCTTTAATCAAATACAATTCTAGAGATTAGATTATATAGATAAGAAGCTTTAGAAGAGATTTCGAGTCAATTTTAATAAATAGAATAATAAGATTTTTAAGAAGGGAGATAGTAAGATTATATTAAAATTTAGGGATTTCCTATAAGGCTATAGCATCTATATTCCTAAGGATAGAAAGCTAATTTTAGAACATTTAAATTAGGTTTTATTAGAAGAAACACCTTAATTATAGCTAGAAGATAAGCTTAAGAAGCAAATATTCGAGAATAAATTCTTCTATTCTAGCCTTAATCTATCTATAGTAGAGATCGATTTTAATAATACAATTATATATATTGCAAGCAATTCTTTATAGTTAGAACCTTTAATGCAATATAATAATTTAATGCTATTAAGGCACCCTCTAGGATAGGGAATCGATCTATTAAATAATACTAAAGGCAAAGAGTATAATAAGAGCTATCTTTCTAATGCGGTAAGAGCATATTAATAGAGGGAGACAGAGAAGATTATACTACCTTCTCTAGCTCCTCTAGCGCCTCTAGCACTAATGGATTATCGAACGACTAATTAGAATAAACCTCCTACTATTAATAAGGCGAATTGTGATAGGTTAGCTATTATTAATAATTCTAGTCTTAAGAAGAAGAGAGAGACGCATTTAGACCTTAAAGCTTATTATAAAGAGCAGCTTTAATAGGTTAATAAAGAGAAGAAGAGGTTAAGGAAGAAATAAGAGAGGATTAATAGAGTAGAAGAACTAGCTGCTATAATAAATTATAATATCTAAGAGGGGATATATTAATTGAGGCAATTAGAGAATAAGAGACTGCTAGTTGCGCTAAAACCCCCATTTTTGTAATATTAATACCCTTAGACATTTGCTTCGAATTATTAGAACTTTAATTATAATAAGCGTAATAATTATATAGCGCATTATATATGCAGCCTGCTATTATCTAATTTGCTAAATGCGCATTATAATAATAACCTCTATAATAATGGAGCTCGACTAGTTAATATTATAAAGCTTATTATTAACCTTATAAAGTTATATTTGGATTCGAAGAAGTGAAGCAGCAATAATTATAATATCTTAAATTATAAGCTATAGATCTTTATAAGATTATATTAGCTTATAGGTTTGCTATATTATTACTTTAATCAGGCAATTACTATTATACTAAAGAGTAGAGTAGAGGTATATTTCTATACCTAATTAGCTAATCTGGAACTTGGTTTCAATAAGCTAATTAGACGCCTATAGATAAATTTTAAAACTATAGAGGTTATATAGCATTACCTACACTAATAGAGGGCTATAATACTCTTAATAACTATTACTATAAACCCTAGAATTTCGAAGCTAGAATACTTTAAGATAATAGTCAAAAAGCTTTAAAACCTTCACCTTATATTAGCTAAGGACTTTAAGGAAACTAATAGATTAGCAAGCTATCTGATATTAGTATATAAAGGTGTTCTAGAATGCAATATAGTATTATTTAACCTATTATTAACCTTTAAAGGACTTTGCGCCCAAATTAGAAATGCAATAGGCACTATAAAATAAAGTAGATTAGTAATTTAATAATTTACTATAGAGTAGCAAGGTAGTTAAGATAATAATCTAGAATATTATTATATTAATCGCTAATATAGAGGAAAGGGAAGCTATTGCGGAAATAACTAAAGCAATTTTAAAGGCAATTATAAAGGAAATGCAATGCCTAAATTATATAGTAATAACTGTAATAAAGCTTCTTATTAGTAGAAGAAATGCTATATATATAATAAGCAAGACTGCTAATCAAATAAGTATACTTTAGAAGACTAAAAGAAGGCGTATATAAAATATAAACAAGCAAATAATCGCTACTATATATAGGAAGATATGCCTTTACATTTCTAGAGCTTTTTATTAGAATATAAAGGAGATATAATGGATATAGATAATAATATTAGCATTGCAAATATTTTAGAAGAGGGAATAAATGCATTTGAGCAGTTAATAATAGAAGAGATTAAGGATATAATAAGATAGTTTTATAGTTTTAAGAAAAATAACTATTTTAATATAG
>QGMG01001026.1:0-13451 GCA_007825325.1 Lachnellula cervina
GTGGCCTCGGAGTTTACAACACGCGCCAGACAGCCAGAGCACAAACCCGTCCCGTCCAGAACCAGACTCGAGCTCGAGGAAAGCGGTTGACTCGTCTGCTGCACCACCACCACGCACGCAGTACGGTACCGGTACTGTTCTTACAGATATCGATGATCCAAACCCCACAGCGAAATAGTTCAAGCCAGGTGGCTTCGGCATATGCATGTTTGCGGTCAGCGTGTCATCAATGGCGTACTCTATTCGGAAGATCTGGTCAATTAAACAATTCAGAGCCGATGCGGAGAGCTCTAGGCTCTAGCTTACCCCAGAGAGTGGACGACATGACGCAAGGTGTGCTTGCACATCTCGAGTCCGTACGGAGTACAGTATCAACCATCGTTCCGGCTGTTGGAACGGAGGCTGTTCCAGCGCCCTAACGTTTCTTAGCCTGGACAGAAAGTTAATTGTAATTGCTTGCGAGGGTTTCAGTAAATTTAGGCGCGGGTTTGCTATGCGATGCACCCTAAAGGACCGCTGGAAGATTGGAAAATCATGGGATTCAGGGTTCTGCAGGATTGATTTACCCTGTCCAATGAATGGATTGAACCTGATCAATTGGAATGAACACCGAAAGCCTCCAGGACGCAGCCTGAATGTTTCTACTTTGGGACAGTTTTGTCCCAGAGAGCTAAAAGGACGAGATTCAGCTCGCGATGCTCTCTACTCTACCTACAAGAACGAGAGTAGCCTGTATATGTACATCTGACTGCTCTCATATCCTTCAGCAAAGCACCTCGGCTTGTAAGTAGCCTCCACTGCGGGCCGGCATGCATGTAAGATTCTTTGCACGCTGCAGAACCAACCAACCGATGTCCGTTTCGGGACTCAACACCAGAGAAACATGAACTTTCGCTCCAGGCTTTGCGCCCACGGCGTATTTGTAATCCCCCAAGGGAACTACGGTATTTTGCGATGATGGCGGCTTTCCAAGCAGCGGCGAACACTGCTGGACCACCAATCATCACATCGAGTCTCATTAATTAGATCATCTCCTTGGGTGTTCACAGATCAAAAGCTCCCCACGACCTTGGATTGCGGGCACCATACTCGAGTATCACTCTTTGCGGGGCTTGGTGCGGGGAAGTCAGACCACTAAGTCGAACAACGAACGATTTAACGAAAAGTTCTAATTCATGCGATTTCCAAGTAATACTTTATGAAGCTCTTACATGGTGTGTAAAATCAGACTGTATTATCGTTAAAGGAAAAAGAGATAAAACTTAAATATATCCATAGCTCTTTGCGCTTCAAGAAACAGGGCTCTCTTCGTATAACCACATCGAGTACTGTAAGGCGAGCGAGCCGGCGGATGCCTGCAAAAAGATACACGGCCACGGTACGGTACAGTATCCAGAACAGAACCGGAGCTGGGCCCTCCACCAATGAATGACTGAAGACTTTCCCGTACCGACTACCAACAGACACCAACATGCATTTGCTGACGCACTGCAACTGCAACTGCAACTGCACGCACGTCGCCCCAGAATGAATCCCAGGCCTATAGGTACTCCATAGGCAATTCTTGACGATTATTCGCAACCCCAAGAAAGTTAAAATGAACATGAAGCCCCAAAAGTCAAGTAACACACACTAGAATCCTCACGCCTAGCCAAGCGCCATTGAACGCCGAAAAAGCCACGAACCGTATTTGGTAGAAACTCACATTTCTGGCATTCCAAGACGCCAAAACGTTACGCATACTCCCGTACGCATATCATACACCGGCCGAATGGAAATTATAAATCGTCGCGTCCACCGCACCGCGAGTACGAGGTACCGTGGAATAATTTCCTATTACTACTTAATTAGGCGGAACGAGCTGCCGAGTAGAAATACGGTACATAAGATCGCACTACCGTATCCACTTGCTGCATTCCGCCGCCGGCCTTATTTACCTCCTCCACATCGACGCACTGGAGAAGCGAACATCCCATCCCATCCCCACCTCTCCACACCAACACCACCTCCACCTCCGGGAAGAAAGTAACCCGAGTCCGAGTTCCCTCCCCCTCTACACAGAACACGTGAGTTTCCCATAAGATAAGATAGGATATCCGCATCACCCAGCCGTTTGCGAGATATAAACCTTCTCCCGGTCTCATTTTCCTGCTCGATGCGGAATTCCACCCACCGATCAACTCGTACCGATAATCGACGCACCCTATCCTAATGAATAAAACTCTACGCGGTACAACGTTTCCTCGCATATATACATGCATGAAGATTTCAGCGTGCGTCCCGATCGTTCGGGTCAGCAGCAGTAGAGCTTATTTGGGCTGCTAGGAGCGAGAAAGTGTATATTGGTGTGGTGCGTGGGTGGGGAGAGATGGAGCATGTTTGGTTTTTGGTAAAGGGGGACGATTTGGGCTTAGATATCAGACGGATGGTTCGCTGGTGGTTGTTAAGAAGTCTTTGTTTTGGGCTCGTGGGCAATGTTTGACTGTGTTTGGTGATTTGTGAACGTTGTTATAGGCTTCTTTATCAATTTTGCTTCGAGTGAAGTAATTGTGAGGCAATTGGCTTTCTTTTAGTCGTTGATTCTGCTTGGGAATGCCGATCCCATGGCATGATTACTGTGCTCTTGATTGTTTTTCTCATTAATCAGCATTTTCTAATTTATAACTCGTGCTTTTTCCAATTCGGATTCGCGATATTGTATAGAGCTTGCATATGATCTTCAAAGGCTTCGCTTAGAACGTCAACTTCAACGTCTTCATGAATCGGGCTCATCTTCACCGTGTCCAGAGATCTGACCTCAAGCGATCCCCTACTTCGCAGCAATGTTTACCTTCGATGCAGGAAAGCATAGTCTATGGCTTCGGAGAAAACCTTAGTGTCATCTCGAGCCAGAGCATCAGAGCTAGAGCCCTCACGCCAGAGCTGTATTGCGGCATATTGCCTTTCTCTTCCACGACGCCTGAAGCTCATCTCATAGCCTTCTTGGAACTCGTAGCTTGCCACGCCTATAGAATATTCCATTTCTGAGCCCACAAAGCAAATCAATTCGAAAGCTATACCGCAAATAGAAAGCAGCCATGGAGAACTAAATCTAAATTCCTCGGGATGAAAATGAGCGCGCCAAACTCTTGGCCAGTAGCTCAAATCAGTCATCTAATTTTCTTGCAACATCTAATATGTGAATCTGCCATAGTCAGAATAAACGCCCTTTTTGGAAGCTCTATTCAATATGCCTTAGGATACCGCTCGCGCTTGTCAGGCGGGTATTTAAGCTTGCCATTGCTCCCAAGCCAAAACATATTCTGCACACCACAAAACTCCGCACTTGACAACAAAAGCCCTTTCTTACAATACAGCCAGCTGATAAGGGATCTATCGGAGCACGATTCTTGCATGTGCAGAAGAACTTAGCGAAACCCATACCACCAGTCACCAACAACATGTCAACCAACAACGACGCCAAAAGCATGTCAGATGATCTTCCATATGACGACTTCATGAAATCGTAAGCTTCCTGCGATAAGACAAAGGATATCCAACACTGGCTAACAAGTGCTTACAGAGTCCTCCCCATGTTCTCCGGACCCCAAGTCAACATCCGTGTCGGCGAACACGGCCCCGCGCACCACATCTCGAAAGATATCCTGTGCAAAAATTCACCTTATTTCGCGGCCATGTTTGCAGCCGGGCACTTTAAAGAAGGCGCAGAAGACGCAGCGGTACTGGAAGAGATCGAGGGAGTTGTTACACCGAGAAGCTTCCAGGCTTTGGTGCAATGGTAAGTCCACCGCCCCTAGATGATTTTCTTTCTTCTTGGGTTTGAGGAGGCAGTACTGATTTCATGATCGTGGATAGGTTATACAGAGGCCGGGTTGCGTTTCCTGTCTCTTTGCCGCCACAGGAGGAAATCTCTCAGATCCTTGAGCTTGTGCGTCTGGCTGATATGACGGGAGTGACGGGCGTCGACAAAGCTATGAGCGAACGACTGAGGTTGATTTTTGGCTCTTCCCAGCCCCCATCGCAACCACAACAACACGGTCCTCAGCCTGGAGCACGCAATCCGTTGACGGCTTCAAATCCACCAAATATTCCACCTTTGGGATCGACGCAGAACCTCCATGCAAATATTCCATCTAACGCACAGCCGCAACAACAACCTTCCCACGTTGTACGGGCTCAAATTAGCTCCGCGGGGTCTTCTTCACAAGCTTCACAAAACACCCGAAGCATATTGATGACGCAGTCACAGGCAAGGAGCGTAGCCCAGCGAGCCATGGCACAGCGACAACCGAGCAACATCGTGCCCCAGACGATCAGCCACAGATTCCCCGGCCACAACGCTGACGATATCACGGCCCTTCACATGGCCCAGACGGCCAAGTTACATCCCGATAACCCGGTGAGAAGAATGGTTGCCGCGGCCGCCGTCGAGCTGTATTTGCTGAACCCGCACTATCGCTTTCAGAACGTGGTGAAGGATACGCCTAGCTTTGCGATGGATCTGCTGAGGGAGGTGCATGGGACTCTTCACAACCCAGGACGTGGGGCTGGGTATTTTGTTGATCCCATCTCGGGGGAAGCGTATATGATTGGTCATTAAAAACGCGTTGATGCTTTGGGTGAGGGATGGGGCTTTTGCTTCGAGGTGATATGATTCAGGTACAGACATATTTTCCTAGGGGAAGGTTGATAGAACAGACCTATGTCTAGATAGAAACATCCCAGCAATGAGACTCTTCAAAACCTGGATATCAAGGCACATGAAAGACTATAATACCACACTCTATTCAATTATAACATGTACGCAAAACACGCATCATACACAGCTTCTTTGAAAGTGTTCAGGTCCCTATTCGCATCAATTCACACCTCGCTTACCAACTGCCCCGCAGCCTTGTTCTTTCCTAACAAACCGATTCAAATTCACAGCAGCATATGCAACTCAAGCAATCTTACCTGCCTGTGCGAATGTGTATTTGATGAGTCATCGACCAGCATAAGAAGGAAAAAATCCCTCCCAAGCTGACCCTCCAAGAAACATCCAACATCGTGATGAGAAAGCCTCCGCAATCCCAAAAAGGCGAACAAGCAAGTGTTCCAGCCATGTCGCAACCTACGCCTACCAGCTTTGAAGCTGAATTACTAGAGTGTCAACGTCAGGATCTGGGGAGCCGATTGCGTACGGAGTCCCTCCGCGCACAGATCGCGGGTATACGGGGATCAATGCATGGCCTTCAGGATGATCACGGCAAAGACTCTAAACCTGCAGGAAAAGCATCTGCGAAGCCGACTCCTGACATGAGATACAAGGCCAAGGATACGATCCTTCAAGGCCCCGCATACGGTTCTACTTCAGCGTATGTATTCACCTTCTCGGATTCCTCTCATTGCCGCAAACATCTTCGTGCTTTGGCTGACATATCTCCAAGGATGCTGGACTTGTATAGCGGTCCTAAGGTCTTGATCCGTGTTGGCGATGACGGCCCGGAATTCAAGGTTGCGAAGGAGCTCCTCTGCACCCAGTCGCCCTACTTCGCTGCCATGTTCAAGGAGGGTCGATTTAAGGAGGTTCGTCAATTCTCCTTTCCATCTCGAGTTGTCCCAAACATTCATTCCCCCCGCGTGAGATATGATTCATTTGACCTCGTACTGACTTGCGGATAGGGAGAGAACAGCAAGGCTACCATGTGCCTGATCGATGGCATCGTCTCCGTCGCTAGCTTCGAGACCTTGATCAAGTGGCTGTATCGTGGCCAGGCAGACTTCCCAAAGGGCTTGACCGCTGCGGAGGAGATCAGCAAGGTGATTGAGTTTGCCAGACTGTGTGATATGGTTGGAGTGACCGGCGTGGAGGAGATGCTGGCCGCTGATATCAAATCCCTTTTGCTGAAGGAGCCTTCTGTTGTCCCAGAGCTAGCAGCAGTCGAGAGTGAAAGCACTGGGCGTGGGCTATCTGCAAGGTTTAATTACGATGCCTCGGTAGCAGCGTACCTCAACCCTTTGTCGGGAGCCAGCTCGTCTCCAGTTGAGCCTTACCCGATGGTTACTTCTCTTTATCATCCAGGAAGCTATAGGGGAACCAACGCATCCACCTCGCATCTGCCAACTACGTCGTCGCATGTACCATTCCCCCCCCGCGTCGATGCGGGGGCAACCGCAATCGCCATGCATTCACCATGCCCGACCTCGACGCATATACCAGGCCCGTTCTGCGTTCGCATTCAGCTCATTACACCGACCACATCCTCACCGAGCACCTGCACGCCGTATCGGAGTTGCCCCGCGGCCATGCTGTCCGACAGATCCTCGCTACCGCCCTCGTCAAAGAATACCTGAAGCCGATCAACGGGATCTTCATGTATATTTATGAGATGGATGAGATCCCTTCGATGGCCCGGGATGTTCTGGAGCAGGTCAAGGCTGTTCTGGATCACGGACGGGTTTCTTTCAAGGATCCGATTACTGGGGTGAAAGTTAATTATGGAGGCTCCGAAAAGAGTGCTAGGGGCACTCGCAAGCGTCGTCATGATTCTGACAGCTATTCTTCTGACAGCGATTATTAGTCGGCGTAGCTAAGGCGGCGTAGTCTACATACACGTCTTGTGATATGAGCTGAGTAGTCTTGAACCCTTTGAGACTCGTTTTTTGGGGAGAAGTGGTAGTGAGAATGGACGCCATAGAACTTGGTACAGAACAATAAAAACTTTTGCGATAACAGATGCCGGTGATTGAAATGCATTGCCTCTGTGGAACACATCAATTAGCCATATCTCCTCCTGTATCTGAACTCTGGCAGGTACCTTGAAGGCTTGAACATTCGGAATCCACTTGCTACCTCCTATAGTGTTTTACGGCCTTCTACCCAAAGCCCAATGTGCTCCTTGAGCTAGATGGACAAAGGCGGCACTCACTATATGCATGATTGACTTTCAATGTCCCTCGCCGCCCGGCATATTGTAATGTAGTGCCGCTATTTCCTATCTACCACCGCGAGAGTGGCGACTGTCTATGGAGAAGGCCGTAGGACATAGTAGGACTTGATATTCTATTAATTTAAAATAATCTGATTAGCTTCAATACGTCTCTGGGTGGAGTTGAAAACCGTTATGTGTTTATTAGCGAATGTCGACGTAAACAAAAGGCGCTCAGGGGCGTAGCTAGCCTGCTACCCCGCAATATGCGGGGCAAGGTGATCCCCTCGTTTCATACCTACCTTATCCCTTGACCACAACCTCACTCACCTCCCACCGCATGTTCTAAAGTTCTAAACAAACATCACACCCGCAGGACGAAAACCAAACACCAACATGACCATCTCCATCGCATCCGTATCCCTCGAGCACCACCGCGAGACCCTCGGAATCGGCGACCCCGCCCCTCGCATATCCTGGCGTTTCGCAGGCGATTCGAAGGACTGGGTACAGAGCGCCTATGAGATCGAAGTCTCGCGTCCAAACGCACAAGTCTACAACATCATCAAGAAGAGCGAGGATTCCGTGCTTGTGCCATGGCCATCTGTGCCGCTCAAATCTCGAGAGAGGGCCAGTGTGCGAGTGCGTGCCTTTGGTGGGGTGGCGTCCCAAGCTACGGAATGGTCGAGCGCTGTGGAAGTCGAGACTGGGCTGCTGGAAAAGGAGGATTGGAGTGCGACATTGGTTGGGGCTGAGAGGACGATCTCGACAAGGGAGTCGTTGAGGCCGGCGCTTTTTAGGAAGGATTTCGTGATTGGGAAGTCGGTCGAGAGCGCTAGGCTTTATGTTACGAGTTATGGGATATATGAGGCTTTCATCAATGGGAAGAGAGTGGGTGATCACGTATTTGCTCCGGGGTGGACGTGCTATAGACACCGGCTCTACTATCAAACGTTTGATGTCAAAGATTTATTGAAGAAGGGTGACAATGCGGTTGGTGTTGAGGTTGCTGAGGGGTGGTATTGCGGACGAATAGGATTCTACGGAGGGACAAGGAACATTTATGGGGACCAATTGGCAGTACTGGCCCAGCTTGAAATTACATATGCGGATGGAGAGAGTATCACCGTAGGCTCAGATGGAAGTTGGAAGACCTCTGTTGGACCGCGGATTTCCTCGCAATATTATGATGGAGAGGAATACGATGCTTCGCAGGAGATTCCAGGCTGGAATTCAGGCCCATTCAGCGACGAAAAGTGGAAAGCTGTCGAGGAGCTGGACTTCCCTTCAGCGAACTTGCTATCTCCCGAAGGACCTCCTATCAGAATTATCGAGACTATCAAGCCGCAAAAGATCTGGAGAAGTCCTTCAAATAAAGTGATCGTTGATTTCGGACAAAACTCTGTCGGAGGAGTACGAGTGAGAGTGGCTGGTACGAAGGGCCACAAAATCACCTTGACGCATACCGAAGTACTAGAGAATGATGAAGTTGCAACACGGCCTCTACGAGACGCCAAAGCAACTGATACCATAATCCTCTCCGACAAACCCCTTGAATGGGAACCAAAATATACATTTCACGGGTACCGTTATGTTCAAGTGGAGAATTGGCCTTTGAATCACGGTTTGCCTAGACTTGGTGATCTTGAAGCGGTGGTTATCCACACAGACATGGAACCAACCGGCTGGTTTGAATGCTCGGAGCCGATGGTCAATCAATTGCACAGCAACATTCGATGGGGTATGAGAAGCAACTTCGTTGGTATTCCCACAGATTGTCCCCAACGAGACGAACGTCTAGGATGGACCGGAGACATTCAAGTCTTCACTCCCACGGCCAACTTTCTCTACGATACTGCTGGTTTTCTTTCTAGTTGGCTTAAAGACGTAGCTGTTGAGCAATTTGACCATAACAATATCGTGCCTCAAGTCATACCCAATGTCCTTGACGGCTGGGATGCTCAGGCAGTATGGGGAGATGTTTCAGTTATTACACCCTTGGAACTCTACAAGAGCTTCGGAGACAAAAACTTCCTCATCAATCAGTTTCCCAGCATGAAAGCATGGGTAGAGGCGATTCCACGAGGCGATAATATGCTCTGGGATCCAAATACTGGTCAACTGGGGGACTGGCTCGATCCTGATGCCCCGCCAGATAACCCAGGTGGCGGAAAGACTGATCCGCACCTTGTAGCTAATGCATACCTGGTGCATGTCACAGAGGTAAGTGCCAATCCCTCTGTTCAGGAATTATTATACTGATCCCATATGCAGTTGCTATCTTATATATCCGGCCTCCTCGAGAAGCCAAGTGAAGTACAACACTACACCCAACAAGCCGCCGCCGTGCGAGCCGAATTTCAAAAACACTACATAACGCCATCGGGGCGCCTAGCCCCAGACACACAAACATCCCTTTCCCTCGCCCTCTCCTTCTCGCTCTTCTCCTCCCCCTCCCAAAAAGTAGAAGCAGCATCCCGCCTCGCCAAGCTCGCGCGCTCAAACCGTTTCCGCATCGCGACCGGCTTCGCAGGAACACCTCTCATCCTGCCGTCCCTGACGAATGAAGGGTACCCTCAGATAGCGTACCGCATGCTGCTTGAGAAGAAATGCCCGAGTTGGCTGTACACGGTCAGTATGGGCGGCACGACCATGTGGGAGCGCTGGGATAGCATGTTACCCGATGGACGGATCAATCCGGGGTCAATGACATCCTTTAACCACTATGCGCTCGGGGCCGTTGGGGCATGGCTTCATGCTTCTGTGGGAGGTATCTCGTCTTCGAACGCATGGAAAGATATTGTCTTTGCGCCTGTGCCGGGTGGCACGCTAACGAGCGCCAAGGTCGGCCATTTGAGTCCGTATGGAGCGGTAAGCTGTGAGTGGAAGATTGAGGGAGGCCGGTTCTGGATGAAGGTGCTGGTGCCGCCGAATTCGAGGGGGTTGGTACGGTTCCCTGGGAAAGAGAGGGAGGAGACTAGGATCGGGAGTGGGGAGTGGGAGTTTGAGGGACCGTTGGAGGGGGACGAGTGGCCGCCGAAGAAGATTATAAGTCCGTATGCTATGTATAGTGATGATGATGAGTAAGGACGGGAATTAGGTTTAATTGGAAATTGGATTGGGTCGGAGATTGGACATACATTAGGGAATGGATTGCATTGGAGTTAAAGTCAAAATTGAAATGGTATAGGACAGGATTGGGTAAAAATTTAAGGCATTTGGTATAAATCAATATTTTCTGTTCCAACGGCATACGTGATATCAAGAGCAAGAAACGCAAACAATTAAAACAATTAAAACAACACTAGTAGACCATTAATCCACCCCCTTCTCCCTTCCTCCCTTCCACGAACCCTGGTATCATACGCACGCACTCACGCCTAAGAAATAAACCCAATTAGCATCCACCCACCCACCACTTCACCTCCATCCCACCCCATCCCATTTCTTCCTTCTTCCTCCTTCCCCTCCCCCATCCATCCATCCAACCACCCACCTACTGCCCACCACCCAAACCCATACTCATACCCTCCGTCTTCCGATACCCCTCACTCCCCACACCCTGCGAATTCTTCCCAATAACCTCCTTCTCCTGCTGAATCAACACACAACAATGGCAAAAGGCGCTAAACAGACAATCTGTCAGATTATCGCCCTGGATATTGTATGTGCGGCGCAGGGCGGTGCGTTGTAGGAATGTGAGACTTTTTCACATTAGCTTACTCTCCTCTTCTACTCTCTCCTCTTCTCTCCTCTCCTCTCTCTTGTGCTTTCTCTTTGTTCGTTTTGGATATTTTGGACGGGATGGGATGGGAAAGAAGGGGGAAAGGATGAGGGGAGAAAGGGAAAAGGACATACACCCAAGATGCATGACAGCAATTTGCTCCGCACCATAGTAGACAGTCGTTGTTTATTCGCTCGTAGGAGGCGAGGGACGGGTCGCGGATGCGGGCTTGGGTTTTGCCGAAGAGGAAGCAGGGGCAGAAGAAGCCTTTCAGACCTAGGTGGGTGGGGGTGTTAGTGGGGGTTGTTTCTGTGAGGTATGGAGGATTTGGCTGTCTGTATAGAAAGGGTGTTTCTTTGGGGTTGGATGATGGGTAATAAGGTTGTTGAGGAGCTTCAATGTCCCGGTTTGGGTGGGTGGCTTCTGGTGGAGGGGTTGAGGTATAATAAAGGTACGTAGGTAGGTATGGTGTTGGAGAAGCTACTGAGCTGGTAATATCGAGATATCTTGTGCTGCTGTTTCTAACTTTTCATAGGTCCGCGGGTTACGTACAGAGATTATCATCGCCTTTGAAGCAATCAAACACATCATTTGTCCAGTGCTCTGTTCCAGTCACAGCGGTGATTTGCTTGTAGCTAGGCCCAGGAGTATCGACTGGCTGGGGTTGTGGGACGGGCTGTTGGGTGATTGGCTCAGGAGGGGGCGCCTCTTTGACTTCTGCCATGATGTTGATGAAGGAAGAAATAGATAGCTATTCGGAGCTTTTGGCAATTGCAATGAAAAGGGGTATTATAATAGAGCGTCCGTGTTGTTTGATGTGAAATGTGTTATGTGAAGGACAAGGAGCGAAAGCTTTGGAATGCACAGAAGCAGACAGGCACGGTAGAGTTATAGAAAAACAGCACCACCATACGGAGTACTCCCCTGCTGAGAGAGCTTAATTGATTGATACAGAACCAAACCAATGAGTTTCAGCCTTCTCCAGCTCAACCCTTCTCATCTCCACTTTTCAAGATATAAGAATAGTAAGCCGTGTCATGGCTTGCACTCAAGCATCAACACTCACGGTTTGCAGGAGCATTTCTCCGAAGGCTTGCTTTCGAGCCCCACATAAGAGATGAGCGGCTGAGGAAACTGCATATCTTGGAGATGAGGAATGCTTGGTGGCCTTCGTTGTTCAGCTGAAGAATGTGGCGTCTCCGTAAGCAATATCACCAGACACCACCACCATACCGAGCCGTCTTATATAACCTTGCAGCAATTAACCCAGACAACTTGCCTGGGGCATAAGCGTGAGCATGAGCATGTGTCTTAGAGGCAATCGATCGAGAAAACTACCGCTCGACACCTTTACTCAGAATAACATAATCAAGCTCCTTCTTATTCCCATTCCTCAACACCTTCGGCAGCGGCGAAAACTCATCTTTCGCAAACCCAGCTTTCGCATAAAAGCGCACTGCACGTTCGTTGCACGTGAAACAGGTCAGCATGACTTTCTGCGTGCTTGGGATCCTGAGCGCGATGTCGAGGATGAGATTCATGAGCGTGTGTGCAAGTCCAGTCCTAGTTTGTGTAAGTGAGTAAAGTAAGTGAGTTTGTGAGTAAGTAAGTTGAGTAAGCACGGAAAGTGTTTTTTTTGGTTTGTTTTTGTAGGAGAGGCAGGGAATAAGGCTTACCCTTGTAGGGCTGGACATAGATGGATCTCGTAGATATAGAGGACGGGATAATCGTCTTCGTACGTGGGCATTATAGACGCAAAGGCTTGAACTTCTTCCTCATCCTCGGATTTGACAACGAGGTATTTCAGGTCGAGCAGTTTCATTTCATTTTGTTTCGTGCGCGGCTTCCAACCGTCGGGGGATTTCTTGTAGTCTGCTGAGCTGGTGGATGAGATGAGGTTGAAACAGGCGCGGAAGTCGGGTTTGGGGAGGGAAGCGGCTGTTTGAAGGGTTATGGAGTAGGAGGATGAGGTTGTGGGATGGATCCATGAGGTCCAGGTTTTGCTGTGTTTGTGCGTTGTTAATTAATGGGGAGGGATGGAGTGCAGGAAGAGGGATTGATTGATATATGGTTTTGAGAGCTTGAAGAGAAGTACCTACTTGGGTGGAAGATATTCTTTGATAAAGTCATCCAGAGGCTTATCATTAGCAACTTCAATAGGATCTATATCTTTATCCATCTTGTTACTTTGACGTCGTTGAATCAAGTGTATGTACGTGACCTAGTTCTAGTTTCGTGATTTATACCTCTCCGCGTAGATTTCATGACCCCCCTGTGCTGTCCTTCCAAATTCCACCCCACCTTCATAGCTGAGCTTAAGCTCCAACCCAGCCAGCATACATTGAACCTCAGGACAACCACCACCACCCAACCATTCCCTTGCGCATACTCGCAGACACATGCCATGCTCAATGCAATCATGGCATCTCCTTGCCCGCCTCTACAGTTCCCAAGCTAAAAGACCAAGTCGATTTACAGCGGGAACTGTTAGTCTCGATCATGTAAGCTCCCTCAACCCTCTCAAAATTATACTCTCTCTCTATATAAACGTATACAACTAACCTCCCATCTACAGTTTTTGCAAAGAGGAAGAGCATTAGCGCTATGGCGCACAATTGTGCGTGGGTGTAGGAATATCTCAGATAAAGGGACAAGGGAAGAGACGTTGCGATTTGCGAGGGAGGAGTTTAGGAGGAATAAGGATGTTAGGGATTTGGTATGTCTGTGTTTATGTTTATGCAATGCTGTTCGCTTTCGGGGTTTACTGGGAGGGGATGGAGATGAATTGAAGTGGGTGTGCATGGCTAATTGGTATG
>QGMG01001027.1:0-13474 GCA_007825325.1 Lachnellula cervina
TACTAAAAGTGAAAAATAAAATTAATAGTTTTAAGAAAGATTAGAAGAAATTTTAGAGACTAATAATTAATAATAAAAGAGATAGATAGAATAAGAATAGAAAGTAGATAGGATTAGACCTACTTCTAGAATATACAATTAAGTATAATATTCTAGTAATCTCTAATACTAAGTCTAATACTAAATCTATAAAGGAGAGTAAAAGTAAGAAAGAGAAAAAAGAGAAAAAAGAAGAGAATACTAAAAAGAGTAGAGCCCTAGCTATAAAAACACTAATACTATTATAAGATAATAGATATAATGCTTTAGAAACATTTAAGACTATTTCACTTAAAATAGTATAACTAAATAGCTAACTATAATAAGAGCTTAGAGTCTTAGTTACTTTATAGCTACTTAGCAAAGCTCTAACCTCTTATATAGTCTCTACTAGACTTATAATACTAATACTAAGAGGGCTTATAACCTCTTAATAACTAATTAGAAGAAGTGTAATTTATAGAAGATCTAGTACTAGATACTATATACTATTACTACTAATACTATTCCGAAATATAATAAAAACCTTTATACTATCTAAAAGACTAAAATAATATAAGAAAGAAATAGAAGAGATCTAAGAGATAGTTTAGTAGAGTGAGAATAGAAAAGGGAAGAGTGAAAAGGAGATAGAAGTAAAGGAAAAATAAGATAGAGAAGTAAAAGGTTTTTTATTACTATTTTGTAATTTTTCTTTAATTTCTAAAAAGAATTAGTTACCTATGCCTCAAACGAGCTAGGCTAGGATTTAGAAGTGTACTTAAAGTTTGAACTATAAATTAGATAACCTTTATATAGTACTAATAGCTACTAAAAAGAGTATAGATTCAAAAAAAAAAAAAAAAAAAAAAAGGCAGTCTGTACTCTAGTATTATTATATAGTGTTTTTACTAAATACTTATTTTCTGTTTTAACAGAAGTGTAAGTAAGGTATTTATTAGCTTAATAGCTCCTTAGATGCGACTATTTATACTTTATTTAGAGATTAAACTTCTAAGAAATACATTATATAATAAAATAGAAATATTTCCGATTCCCGGAGACTATATAAATCTAGTAAAGGCATATAATATAGAAAGATAGAGTTCGGATAATAATACCTGTACTAGTACTCCGTACTTTATATACTATATTTCCAGATCGACCTTTGATAATAATAGGCTCGGAGCTGCCGTTTTTCCCTTGTTTTTACTGAGCTAAGCTCCTTGACCTTGTTTGATATCAAATATGGCCACGCCTCTTATAGATATGAAGTGCTAATACTTTTAGAATAGTATGAGAAGCTTCGGGCTTCATATTATCCTTCTGTCCTTTCTTTATTTTCTGTCGCGTAGATACTTCGAAGATGATACTCTCTCCCACTTTTCCACTCCTGGCCTTGGCTGCCCTACTTCCCATCGCAGCAAGCTATGCTCCTAAAGTGGCCCGCGATATCCAAGTCCGAAGGCCCGCCGCTTTCAGCGGAGCGAGCCCTCTTATCAAAACCACGAATGTTTTGACTCTATCGAAGAAGATTCGCCATAACCCCGAGCTGCATCATCACTACTCGCCAAAAACAGCTCATTAATCTCACTTTTGGGATTCGCCCAGTTTGATACGAATGTGACCTTTGGAGATCAAACCTTTGAACTCCTTCTTGATACTGGGAGCTCTGATACTTGGGTCATCCAATCCGACTTTACGTGCATCAATCAAACAACATCGGCTCTCTTGACTCAAGCAGCTTGTGCCTTTAGTCCAGCCCATACCATAACGCCCGAGTTTGTCCAGATTCCCAATGAAAACTTCAATATTACATATGGTGACGGCGAGTTTCTCACCGGGATCTTGGGTTATGAGAACCTCACTCTCGCAGGGATCATTGTTAATACTACAATCCCGGTTGTAGATTACGCTGCTTGGGACGGAGACGGCACGTCGAGTGGTATTCTTGGCCTTGGGTATCCTGATGCGTAAGCCAACCCCCACAACCTGCAGGAGAATTAGAATAGAAGCTAACTTGAGCGGAACACGAGCATATGCAGGGACAGATCCCCACAATAATACTGTTCATGCCTTTTACGATCCCATTTTCACTACTATGTATAAGCAAGGCCTCGTTGCGCCCATGTTCAGTCTTGCAATCGAGCGTGATCTTTCTGGTCCGGCCGGGTATCTGGCGCTTGGAGGGCTCCCTCCTGTGGATTTTGTGGAAGATTTCGCCAGTACTCCAATCGTCATTACTCACCTCGCAAACACTCAGAAATTCCCCGTGGGTTATGATTTCTACTCCATAAATCTAGATTCCGTCGTGCTGGACAATGTTTCACTTCCGTCAGCCGCCAATGGTACGGCATACTCGGACCTGGTCGACTCAGGTACTACCCTTAACTACTTCCCAGCGGAATTAGCAGACGCTGT
The DNA here is from genome assembly GCA_007825325.1 of Lachnellula cervina. Taxonomy (NCBI): domain Eukaryota; kingdom Fungi; phylum Ascomycota; class Leotiomycetes; order Helotiales; family Lachnaceae; genus Lachnellula; species Lachnellula cervina. Next base: position 2,440 of record QGMG01001027.1, read on the forward strand.
TGCGGCTGCATATGATCCTCCTGCAACTCATCAATCTGACGATGATGGGATATACTATGTCGACTGCGATGCAAAGGCGCCTGGACTGGGGCTGACAATTGGAGGGACTACATTCTGGGCGAGCCCAATTGACATGATCCAAGGTTTTGGAACGGATGATGATGGCAATGATATTGTGTTTCCGGTATCTATAATGAAGGGTCCTGATCCGACAACAGATAAATATATTCTCGGCTGTGCGTTTTTCAAGAACGTGATTGCTGTATTTGATGTCGGGGCCATAGAGATGAGATTTGCTGCAAGAGAATATTACAATAGTGATAATTCTGGGAAATGATATAAAGTATATCGCCGTATCTCTATAAGCCAGGGGGCATTAAATTTATGAAAGTTGACAGAGTCGTCTAACTGCTATGGTTAGAGGACTCCGTCAGGATCGGTGATTCCACGCTTGCAATTATTTTGTCTCAAACCGCCCAAATTCATCGTGCTGCCTTCCCAAACTGGAAGCAAAAGTTTATTCCTTACGCTCACTTCCAACAGAAAGGTGGCCCTCAGTAGCGTTTACTATATTGTGTCAGCAGGCTCCTGACGGCTTTAGGAGTAGATGTTTTACCGAGGGACATATACATCATCCCAAATTCATCGGCCTCTTCCAACCACAATTCAGTGCGAGCGTCAATCTCCGGCCCCGGTCGAACATTTGCCAGTTCCTTTATCGTATAGAAGCCGCCTTCGGCCCAGCGCCCTAGCCATCTGCCATAGGCGCACTCCCACTCATCTCTTGATCTCGCTCCCCACGTTGACTTCCCAGCTGGCCCAGGCATGAATCCAATCTCTGTGCAGGGATATGTTGGCAGTGCGTTGAGTCTTGCATACATCCATTCAAAACAATACAAAGCCATCAGTGTTCTTCTTTTTGCGTTGACAATAACCCAGGTTTCCCATGAGGGTCGATTGTGCTGAGTTACGGGTGATAGGTTAAGGTCTGTTTCGCCGACGTAGCAGCCGAGATCTTGGAGTGCGATGAGAGTTACTTGGTTGAATGTTCCTGGCGATGGCTTCTGTGGATTGGGGAAAAGAAGAATTATCGAGTATATTAGCAATGCCTGGAAGGCCGCGACGAGTGTTGGTGCGTCATATGTTCGATACTATAATACTTGGAGTTAGAAGAATATTCAGTGCATGACTAGGAGGAAGAAGTGGATAAAGACCTCATTGAACAGTCTCTCCATCTCCCGCTGGATAGTCTGTTTAACTAACTCACCAGCGGGCTGGGCGCTTCCTTCCCACATTTTTGCTAATGCAAAACAATTTGCTAGTGGTAGCGCCATGTCTTCGGCAGATACCTGCATTGGGTGTATAATGGGAGGGACATTCTCACTTCGTGCCATCATCCGGGGATATGTTCGAAGCACACGGCACAGAAACTCCATGCTATGTTGTCGGATCGCAATCTTGGCGGGAGAGTCCTCAAGAAAAGGGTAGAGCCAACGTTCGCGAAGCGCCTCAACGTTGTCGGATATGGGAACGGTCGCAGTAAAAGCAGCGGGCTCAACTGGCCGAAACCCCTCGCTTTGTACCGTTTCTGTTGTTGGTTCACGGTCGTTGGGACTTTGCGCGGGAGTATACGTGGTTGCAATAGCCACCGAAGGATTTTCCAGGTGGTGGCCAAGTGTAGGAGTTGAGCCATTTGTCCTGGAGGGAATCTCATCTACCTGTATTGACTCTTCCTGGTTCTCGAATTCGAATTGCAACTCAGAAGGCTGCTTTGCTCTCTGGCTATTTTCCTGGTAATTTCTGGATGCATACTCGCAACGATCGCCTCGAGAGATGCATCGAGAGCAGGTCGGGTGCCGTTGGTCACATCTTGTCTTTGATTTTGAGCATTGTCGACAAGACTTTTGTCGAGGAGGTCCGGTATCTTGTTCTTTGCCACAATGCTTTGAGTGGCGGACATAGGATGATCCTTATGATCAAAGATTCAAACGTCAGCTAAAAGACAATCAAACATATACTTCTTGAATCTCGCCACCAGGTCACGAGAGACCTTCGATGTCTTTAGAACAAAAAGAGAAAATAACAGGGGTTTCCCTTTACAAGTTCGGAAATGTCATCCTGGAGCTCGGGAAATTTTATTGGACATGCAAACATCTTTCCCCGAGATTTACCACTTACGGGCAGCATACGACTTTTGGCAAAGGGGGCACGTGAAGGACCCGGACGCTTGCGGGATAACTGTTTCGGTACTTTCGGTCATGTCGACGGCTTTTTGGTTCGAAAGTGCAGTAAGGAAAAATCCTGAAGATGAAGCGGAAGTTGATGTTCTATAGTGGGGTTTACCCCATTTGTGCTTACTGTATTGTATCAATCGGAGTTTGAGAACATGGAAGTCCGGTTGCCAAGTCGGAAGAGGCCGGCGCTAGGAGTAAGACAACGGAGTTGTAGGTTCAGTTGCTCATGTACTACAGTATGCTTCAGTGCAACATTAAAAAGTATAAGAAAAGACATTTCGAGCCGGATATGTCTCTACTAAAGATTTACATACTTTAATAAAGTCTGCGAAATAAACGACGAATCTATATCATGCCGTCTTACCTTGTGACTGGAGCCTCTCGAGGTCTTGGAGTAAGTATAACCTATGGAGTAACACCTGAATCGGTGAAGTTGACAAACAAAATAGTACGAATTTATTAGACAATTCTCACACGATTCCGCAAACACTGTTATTGGAGTTGTAAGAGACAAAACCGCGACTGAAAAGAAGCTCCGAGAGGATCGGATCAATAATGTTATTTTGTTTGAAGCAGATATAGCTGATCTTGACGCTCTCAAGGTTTGATAACCATCAAATAAGCAATGAATTTGATGCTGACGCAACTTTTCAGGCTGTCGCAAGGGAATTAGAGATCACTTCAAGGGGTGGAATTGACTACCTAATAGCGAACGCTGGCTTAGTCTCAAAAATATCCGCCTTGCGTACCTTAGCAGACTTGTAAGTTTTGAATGAACCCCGTTAATTGGTTTTTACGAAACTATAATGGATGTCCTCAAATTGGTAATTATGATAAGGACGAAATGGAAAGAGTTCCAGCTGATGTATATAATAACTACTATTTGGGACTGGAACATTATTTCAATTTATATCCCAATGACTACCATAGCTACATTTGAGTTTCCGGCATGACTGACATCAAAAATAGCAACGATGACCCCAAAACACTAAGAGATGATCTTCTGGAATCTTTTCAGGTCAATGTAATTGGTCTAGTCAACACGGTCTCTGCATTTATCGGTCTAGTTCAGCAAGGGACTGCCAAGAAAGTAATAGCCATCTCCAGCGGCATGGCCGACACAGACATGGTCAACGAGGTATTTCTGGATATTGCCGCTCCGTATGCGATCAGCAAAGCGGGAGTCAATATGGTCATGGCCAAGTACAATGCTCTTTATAGCAAAGAGGGAGTATTATTCATGGCTATTTGCCCTGGAAGCGTCGCTACTAGCGCCCAGAACCCGAGCACTTCGGGTGAGTTTCAGACTCCTAATAGGGCATTGGTCCTAGCTAATGAATTGCACAGATGGACTTGGTGCCCTGGACTCTGAAAGGCTCAATGACCTGGGAGCAAAGTTTGCTAGCTACGCGCCAAATTTCAAGGGTCCAGCTTCACCGGAAGAATCGGTGGGTGATATTATGAGGCTTGTTTATAAAGCAAGTTTGGAAAAGGGAGACGGAGGGAGCTTTGTTTCCCATCTTGGTACGAAGAGATGGTTCTAGATTATGTAATTCTAATAGTTAAAAGTAGAATGTGAACATCTCATTATGTCGTTGTCATATGTCGTAGCAGTATCGCCTTTGCTTGTCGGGGGTGCTGCCATGCTCGCTATCGTTACCACTTTGTTGACATCTATTGGAGGAAGGCAGTTTGACGGCTCGTGGAAGTGGGTTTGGCTGATATCGGAATATTTACCTGCGAGACAACAAGTACAAGATCGTACTTGTCCTAACTATTGCGGCTTGCGGGCCGTTAACCCCGCTTAAAGCCGACGATTAGTGATATCTGTCCTTCAACGTCACTAAAGAATTTCTATTTTTTAGAACACCTCCTACAGCCAACCAACCAAATGAGAACCAGCCAAACCTGTTAATATGAACAGAAGTCCCGAGAGGTTTAGTTCTAGTACCCGGCATGCGAAGAGCAGACGCATTGTATTAACATGCGAAGAGTGCTTGCGAAGGAAACAAAAGGTGATATTTTTTTTATAAGTGCTATATGCTAGACCCAAACACGCAAAGCCCCGGCTGACAGGAGGATGCTCTAGTGCGATCGTTTGAAGCCTTGTTCAAATTGCATTGCTCGTCAAGTGGAAAATCGGTGCATATATAATGACTTACCAAGGTGAGTCTCCAGGATACATTCGTACCACAAGGGGAGGGGAATAGGCAAATGGCTTTCTGGCTTTGCTTAGCTCTTTGCGACAATCCAATCTAGGATGTGTCTCTCTGTCACTGCATCGTTGGGTGGATTTACGACCTGACATTTTCTGAAGAAAGCTACAAGAGAACTCCCAGTCAATCTCGGCAGTGGACCCAACTGACAACCTATCGCATGCGACTATAATCGTCGGACCTACAACGACAGAGGGACTAGATGTATCCTCCTTTGGATATTCCAAAACAAACGCGCATAGTACTCTGTCTTCTTTGGTGACTGTGGGTATAACTCGACGGTATGGATATATTATGCTAAGAAACTCGTAGCTGCAATCTCAGAAGGACCTTAATCTTTTCCCAGACACAGTAAAATCGGATGCAGGTTTGACCGTGAAGTCTCGGTATATGAGCCTGGTATCCCAGCTGCCAGATAAACCATACGCGAAGAGTCTCGTCACACTGTTCTTTGACAATGTAAATGATTGGCAATACTCTATACTAGATCGACATTTCTTTCAGACTCAACTAGAAAATTGGTGGAATTGTATTCCGGATATGGTATGGGTCGGTCATCAAAACGGCTTGCGAAATAGTGATGACAAGTACTTCCCAGCGCTTTTGTTTCAAGTCATTGCTCTTTCTCTACAATTCCTTCCCCCAACGGCCGCTATCGACCTAGAATCTCTGAAGGCAAAAGTCTTCATGCTCTGTCTGCGAAGTATAGTGATCTTGGCTGTACATTGATAGCCCTTCTTGGTCGGCATTTTCCCACACTATCTTCAGTCCAGCATGACTTGTTACGTTCAGCCTGGCTGAAAACCTCGAATTTGATTCCTGAATCATGGCATACATTGAGTCAAGCAATCCGGTCAGAGATTCTCCTAGTTTTTGCAATCTGTTCTAATAAATACTTCATAGACAAGCTCAAGAGATTGGCCTATATGAAGACACAAGGGATAACGAAGGACCACACAGTGTGACAGACAAGTTGTGCCAGATCTGGCATGATGAATATAGAAAAAGATTATGGCTTAATTTGTTTATATGGGATATGTACGAATCTTAGAGCCGACCTCAACAAACATAGTACTGTACTGATGATTGTTATAGACAAATGGCAATGATGCTTGGGCGGCCGACGACAATCGACACGAATGCATGCAAATTCACGCCACCCATGAATTGTTCCATGCCCCAGAATTTATCTGAAACAGTACCAGAGCTACTCAAAGAAGGAGACACACCATCCCCCTTTACCGAGCGTCTACTCCAATATCAACTTACGCTCCAAATTCTCAAAATGACTGCTACGGGAGCCAACCGTTTATTTCCTAGAGACCCATCTATTATCGATACTTTACACCAAGAAGCACTCTCGTTCCTCAACTCGATACCTGCCACACTTCGGCATCAGAATCCGGACACAAGATGGGATGCTGAATGTCCCTTTCTGCTTCATCAGCGCGAGTTCCTTCTCTGTGGAGCTCTCTCCTATCTATTAGCCCTGCATCGACCTCATAGTTCGACTATAAGTAAGAGCCGGGAAGCAGCCTTGCAAGCTGCGTTTATGATTCTAGAATCCCAGCAACGTCTGTTTAAGCATGTTAGTCAACAGTATTACAAACTGCACAGCATCACATTTTTCAACTTCGATGCTTCGGTACAGCTGTCTGCCATATTGCTTTCTCAGCCAGCGCCGGAAGCGTTAACCGTGAAACGTGCTCTGCGTTGCATTGGCCTCTCAATAAACCTGTTAGAAGTCTTAGCTGAGCAATCTGCCTTAGCTAAGGCAGGTCTGCCTGTGGTACAAGCTCTATACCAGAGGTTACAAACTAGTTTGCACGTGGATCATGAAGAAGTCAGTCCTCTTTTGCCGACATTGCCTTTGGATGTCGTACTTACACCACGCCCTGATACCACGAGTAGTGGTGTCTCAGACAATACTATGATTGACAGCTTGTGGACATTCGATCATGATACGACACAACTTTCTCTGAACTTTGGGTCAAATTGGGAGTCTTTTGGCGGTGAAGAGCGTAATTCACTTACTCTCCCGCATGACTCTATGGCTTATAACGAAACTTTGCCGTACTTGCCAGGACAAGGTGTTTCTACGAATGGGTTTATGAATAGCAGTTCTGAAACTGATCTGTTGGCACAGATGGACGTATCTACAGATGAACAGTCTCTTGATTGGTATATAGACTAAGACAAAAAATACCGAATTTCTCGCCCCTACTGGCGAGAAGAATTGTTAGATAGTCTTTAGAGTAAATCCGTAGCTAGGTAAAGCAGCAGCGAAGTATGGCGGTGGTCTTCTTAAATTGAAGGTAAACTATGTCCCCAGAGAAAATCCGGTGCTAGAGCTAATCTCTTCCCAGTCATCTAGCAGCTTCAGTACATCAGTGCACTTCTTCCTCATCACTGCCACTGCATCAGCACCAAGTGGCAACTTTGCTGGAATTCCCTTTCCCGCAGCTTTGCCTTCTTGCTTGACAATATCAATAATAACCTCAACCGCTTTGTAAGGGTCGCCTTGTTGCTGGCCGCTATAACCTTTCGCACCTCCTATTACAGCATCGGAAAGAGTCTTGTACTCCTGGAATTTGTTATCGACAGACTTTATATTGTTGGCTGAGAGTAAAGCAGTGCGGAACATGCCTGGTTCGACGATCAAGGACTTGATGCCAAGTGACTCAGTCTCGGCTTGAAAGGACTCCACAACAACTAGATTCAGAACCGTCAGCGATCTGTGTGACAATGAATTCCATAGTGTATGGCAGTTGGCATAACGCACTTTCAAGGGCTGCCTTGGAGCTGCAGTAAGCTCCTGCAACAGCATCACCTTTCCATCCTGCCATAGATCCAATGAAGACAACGACGCCTGACTTCTTTTCTCGAAAATGGGGCATTAAAGACCGCGTTACATTAATGGTGCCAAACAAATTGGTTCCAAGTTGGGCAAGCCATCGATCATGCCTTTACACATATAGTCAGCAGAATTTCTTTTGATACCAGACAGATTGAACCATTTACATCATTTCCTCAAGTGTACCCAACTCTGTATATCCTGCGTTGTTCACAAGTACATCAATGTGTCCATAGATGGCAAGAGCATCTTTCATGCAGCTGTCCAGTTGCTCCTGGCTGGCGGTGATATCTAGCTGAAGTATCTGAGCTCCATTCGCCCCAAGGGAGTCGAGTTTTGAAACATTTCGTGCCGTTGCAATGATTTTGTCTCCTCTGGCAAGAATACTGTGGACGAATGCTTCTCCGAAGCCCGAAGAGCATCCAGTAACCAGCCAGACAAGTTGGGTCATGTTCGAAGTTGATGAGTTTGGATTGTATACCTCTGGTTTCTTTCTCTTTCTTCTTGTCAGGAGTAAGATGCTGCGATCATCTGGTCTATATATAATTTCAATATATAGACAGGTTTAAAAGCAGGCATACTAAACAATCCCGAAATCCGAAGGCGCTAATCATTTCGGATTGCGAACACTAGAGGGGGAATTTGTTAGCATATTGAAAAAGCCTTACGACAATATGGTAAATGCAATATCGGCCGAAACAAAGTATGAATGGGGAACTGCTCCTTTCAATGCACAGCGATGGATTCTTTATTTTGGTGCTTCGCAATCTGATGCTACAGTATATCGGCCGAAATCCTCTATGCATCGGATATCGCATCGGAGCACGCTATGCTGGAATAGTACACCGATCTTAGATTCTGATCTAGTCCAACGAATGCTAAACCCGTTGATACTTGTACGTAGTAAATGTGTTATGCAATCCGACTTGAAACATTTTCTGGGTGGAGATTCGAAAATTAATACAATTGACCCTTTTCTCTCTACAAGAATATCATACAAACACTCAGCTAACAGAACAAATCAACCAAGCAACTCCACATCAATCTTAGCACCCGCCTCCCGAACCTTCTCAACAAACGGCATTCCCAACATAGCAGGCGTCAAAATCCCACCTCCAATCCCATGCGCTGGGGTCTTCTCGTCCCCCAAAATGACCACAGCAGCCTCAACACCCATCGCAGCACTGCAATAATACAACGACCCCTCGTACAGAAACCTCCCCTTCGCTTTCTTCCCGTCCGGATTCGCAGGTGTGCCGATGGCTTGAAAGTGCTGTCGCTCCACGTCCGCTTTAGCTAAATCGGGTCCCGTCCCAGGCGCAGGAAGCAGAGAATTCATGAGCTTGCGGAAAGGAGATAGGGAGAGTAAGATAATGCCTAGTTTCGTGAGGAAGTGGATAAAGGCGGCGGCGAAGAAGTTTGGAGCGGGGAGGAATTCGTGGTGGTGGAAATGTGGGCCGTAGATTTCAGGGAGGAGGGAAGCGCTGCGGTGGGCGATCGACTCGTTGCAGATGGCGAGGAATGAGGTTGTGACGACCCCGAGACCGGGGATGTTCCTGTAGCCGAATATCCGGGACAGAAGAGAGGGTGTGGAGGGGGGAGGATGGCGATGAGTGGAGGGAGTTAGACTCCAGGGGTTTCCAGGCCAGATCCAGCTTGTACCGTAGCTTGACATCAGACTCATGACCGTGTTGAGGGAGCCTGCACTCATTCCTTCGATTCTGTTGGAGTTAGTGGTTTCTTTGGCGTCGGGGAAGATAGAAGTATAGGTACTTACTCGAGCTTTGCGGTGCTGATTACTTCGGCTGTACCGCCGCTCTTAGGTTGTTCGTGGATTGCTTGGGCGACCATAAATCCGACGATGTCGGAAGGGGCAAGGGCAGTAGTTGGGATGATCTGCAGGTTATTGAATCAGAAAGTTGATGGAATATATTTGAGGGGATATTGACTGACGATAGAACCACTTCCTTTGGCAATATTGTGATATTTGTGAATCATTTCTTCGACCCAAGGTGTTTCCAAGGAACTGATTAGTACTAATTAGTAAGCCTTTCCCAACTTCTTACCGACCAGAAAGAGAATAATCTGAACTTACAATCCAACATAATGAGTTCCTTCCTTTGCGCATGCCTCTACCACCGGGGTTGAATAGAGGTGGTATGGACCAATGCCATTGAGGATGAGCCGAGAGCGTTTTGCCAGAATTTCAAGACCTTTTGATTCCAGTTCGACGGTCTCAATTGCTTCTGATTGTCAGCTTATCCACAAGCCTTTGGATTGTTGCTGGGGGTGAGACGAACCAGGATACAACCTGTCGGGATTGATCAGTTTCAACTTTTGCACCAACGCCTCCAGTTTTGCTCTAGATCTCCCAGCCACGGCCCATTTTAGATCCGTCGGCAGTGTTTTGACAATGTATTCTGCACAAATGGCAGCTGTATAACCTGTTGCGCCCAGGAGCACAATATCGTAATCTCGTGGGGTAGCCATTCTTACTTCAAAAGGAAAATTAGAGTGTTGCTGGAATATGATTGAAGCTCTTGAAGTTGAGTTGAAATAATTCTAGGTTATGTATTTATATCAAGGAAGCTTGAAATGAACAACTTCCCGTTAGTTTAATGAAGCTTTAGTTAATCTATGGGTTGGCTTTCAAATTTCGGAGAAAATGGTTCGGTGAACCGGAATTCCTGGTTGGGCCCCCTTTTTAACCGAGACACCACTCAGCTCTTGTACTGAGGACTTAATTTCTCGCAGCCTGCTGACGAAGAAGCTCACGGGTGCTTGAACTTTTCACAAACACTAGTATTTCTTACAAATGAGGCAACCTTTAATTCTTTCCTATGCTGATTCATCAACTTACCATCTGAGTGGGATTATTCATGCGGCACTGCAATGTGGGCTGTCAGTTTGTCATGCCTAGCACATCAAGAATACGCCGGTACAGGTGATAAACTCGGTACATAAGCAAGCCTTATGTACTACGAAATATGCTTAACATCCAAGCATTCAGCATCTATTGTAGCGTTGCTTTTTGCAACTGTCATTTAATACTTCCTCCCTTAGTATTAGTTGTTATATACTGCCTCTTTATAAGAGCAAGCTCCTTACTTGCTAAGATAGGAACCCCCTAGCTTAGCTCTTAACTAGCGGTCCCTACAATACAATCGACATCATTAATAGCTTCATCTAAGTGTTTGCAGTGATAAAATGCATAGTCCTTCCTCATGGGATTATAGTCCTCCTTCAATTTCCAAGGTGAACTGTTTAGAACCTGTGAACCAATATAGTTTATATTACTTTTCTTACACATGAGGTTGCGGGTCAAACTCTTACTCTTTAGTAGCTTTATAGCTGTTTATCGAAACGCAATCAATCGCAGGAAATGGCCCTAGTGAAGTATAGCTGCAACCTCATATTCTAGTCTACCTGAAACTGTATTTCCATTTGACATTATAACATACAAAATCTCAAGGCGCACATCTTCTGCCTCCTCAATATCCAATTCTCAAGCCTAATCAAAACGAACCCCCCCATGAACCCCAACACACTGCCCCGTAACCCACCGACTCCCCTCGCCCGCCAAAAACGCCACCACCTGCGCCACATCATCCGTCCTCCCCAAGCGGCCCTCAGCCGCCGTCTGCCCCTTCACAGCATCCAAGACCTCCCGCGGCGCGTTCTTGATGATATCCGTCTCGACGGCGCCACAGACGATGGCGTTGGCCGTTAGC
>QGMG01001028.1:0-13403 GCA_007825325.1 Lachnellula cervina
CGAACTGATTGCAACCCACACCGAGTCTGTGCGTCGTATTATTGTAACACTTCCTATAGTACAAATCGAGCCCGTGAGCCCCCGTGACGGCTGCCCGCCATCAATATATCCCGCCCGCTATGAGTAGAGAAGAGAGGATCAGGATGTAAATGGTCGCAAAATGCTCATTATGATATACATGAAGTTTTTTTTTTTCCACCTTCCAGAAGCGAGGCGAGGTTATGTTCCGCCGTTACCGGTACCAAGGAAGCCCAAGAAGCCAGACTTCATGGCTTTCATACCCTCTTCCTCTTGTTTCTTCATGGCATCCGCTTCTTCCTTCAGCCATTTCTCGCCGTTCTCGCGGATTTCCTTGTCTAGGGCTGCGTAGGCCCTCTGGCCTCGCTCCCGTGCTACGTCTTGGAGCATCTTGCCCTGGGCAAAGGCCTCCGTTGTCGATTGCTCATTTGGGTCCCTTTCCATCATGCCTCCAGCCTTGATTCCTAGCGCATTGGAGAGGAAACTAGTACCGGAACCTCGAGGAGCCTTTCTCGATTTTATCTCTTCGTGAAACTTCTGTCGTGCAATTGCTTCGCGCGCAGCAAACTCAGTGGGGATGTGCTTTCCTTCGAAGGATTTGAGGGCCTTTCGTACATCACTATAGGCCATGGTTGGGATGTATTCGAGGAAGGGGATGTATGAGACGAGTTCTGTGTCGCCGGCATTTCCTTCCCATGGCTTCAAAATGATCGCATTTTCAGGTTGGTTTTGGACGTGGGAGGCTTTAGTGTCCATGATTATGACCTTGGAAAGGTCACGGTTGAGATATGCAAGATCCTACCCATGTTAGCATTGATTCGATTCTGAAGTGCGTAATGACATACCTTTACGTATGTATTTTCGTCCGGTTTATAAAGTGTCGCCTCGCGGAACAATTGCCATGTTGCTATGCGGAATGGGTCCAACTTCTTGATGACCGGGTCCGCAACCATCCAAGGTTGACTGGTAAAGATAACAATTTCGTAATATAGACTGAGATATCGTAAGAAATAATCAACACCTGGCCGTTTCGCGATTCTCCATCCGTGTTCTCGGCTCCACTCAGCCTTGATCAATAGATCCTCCAAACTCAACACCAAAGTATAATCTCGTGCAAAGGTTGGATCTGGGTCTGGTAGAAGTTTTTGAAAGGTGGGCTTCTGGTAGTAGTCGAATAGATCATTGTACCGAGCCTTTGCACGACTCCACATCAACCCAGGAGTCATTCCGTTTGGTACGTCTGGATGCTCTGACTCGAGTTCTTGTGTCTCCCAATTGCGCCCAAGAAATAATGTGCCGCTTGCTCCTGCGAAACCAAAGAAGAGATACATGTATGAGAATCGCTTATTCCGGTTTCGTTCCGCCGAAGAGATGTATGCAGAATCTGGGAGTTGCCCTTTCCCACCTCCTTCCTGAGCTTCCGTCAGATTTAATGGCGAGGAGGATGCCTTTCGGCGCTGGGCAGCTTCAAATTCCCAGGTGGAGGGTATGCCTTTTGTGAGATCTGGCAGCGGCCCAGTTTGAGCTTGAGCTTGAGCTTGAGCTTCTGCAGGATCGATAGCTGAGGAAGAGGTAGATTGAGGAGCGGTATTTTCGGATGGAGAGGCTGTAGTATTGAATTCTTCCTGCTTCTCTGAGAATGCTGGATCCTCCCCTTTCCTTGAAGCGGCGTTCACACTTCCTGCACCCGTACCCTCGGATTTCGGTGTGGTATTCTGTTCAGGCGATGCATTTCCGTTAAACTCATCGGGCAATTTCGAGGATTCCGGCTTTCCTAACTTGCTGCTGACCTGCGATCCTTGCTGTGTGAAAGCTCCAGTCGCAGCGGCACCTGCAGCAACGGGTTTCGAGGGCTGATTATTTCCAGGCTGTTTCCCATGCCTCGACGGCTTGTGGTTCTTGGCCAGAGACCGCCTCCATACTTGCGACGATGAAGCTATCCGGAGGGCTACAGGAGATGCGCCGAGTCGTGGTGTTTGCACTGATCGGGCGAGTACTCTTGAAAACATAATGGGCAGCACGATATAGAGAGTGGCGTGGTAGGCTTCAGCGAAGAAGGTACGAGGGGAGAAGGAGCATTAGGTTGAGGGTAAATGCAAAAGTGATATGGGAATATAATCAATCACTACCTGTACAGCTTTTCCTACCTTCTCTGGTGATGCGATGCTCTGATGCTCTAGAAATATTTATGACGCTAATCTCAACCGGGAAAGGCGCGTGTCCCTGCCAATTTTCTTTCCTACAAGTCTTCCCCGCTCCTCTCCTCTTCTTCTTCTTCTTTTTCTTCTTCAAAGTTGCACTCAGATCACGAAATTTGACACTGCGTTCCCAATCTCTTCCACGGACGCAAGGTTGTATAAGCTGAGGAGATGAATACTATGGCTTGTTCAAGAATTGGATGTTAGGCCGGTGCTTCTCGGAGCGCCGGTCGAGAGCAATTCGATCCCGTTACACGTCGACATTACATTACAATACACTACAGTACTTACCATAAATACAACACCTACATACGATCCTACAATACCCAACTCATTCCCTCTCCTACATAGCTGGCCTCTTTGCCGATAATTACAATTGTACTTGCCCATAAAGACTGAACCACTCGAGACTGTGCCGTTCCATTTCATTAAACATCGAGAGCCCCTTCACAATGACTACGACCAGTCACCCACGCGCGAAGAGACGAACTGGAGCAGCGCTACAACCCACGGCGGTGACAGAGAGAAGCCATGCTCTGCCAAACAGACTCGTTGCAAGCCCGTCTACAACTCCGCTATCCTCCGCATATCCCTCCGCGTACCCAACCGAAGACGAAGATGAGACCCTGGGAACCAAAACCCAGCCATTTCGGTTTCTTGCTCTTCCCTCTGAGCTGCGCAACAAGATATACTCCTTCGTATACTCGACCGCTCCCACCGTAATCGATCTGGATCCTCATACCTTCGCCCTACTCAGTCGACAGAAGCTTCTTTCCCTCTTTCGGGTCTCGCGTCAACTTCACCATGAGGCAGCACATCACTTCTTCAGCATACATACCTTTCGTCTCTTCCCGACATACCCAGGTCGCTACCTGAAGACGAAGAAGCCTCTCCTTGCTCGCCTTCCCGCACACTACCGGGCCTCGATGACCTCTTTGGAGCTACGCCTGGGACCTGGATGGAATAATCCGCCACGGGGATGGATTGTAAATGATGCTTTGGGACTTGCTGATTGTACCAGCGTGAGGGTTCTGAAGGCTTTTGTAGAATGTGATCCTAGTGATGCAATCTTTAAAGGATTTCGAATGGGTGAGGGGGCATACGAGCGTTTCTCAGCGGAGCTATTAAATTCGGTATTGAAGGAAGTTCCCAGTATCACGACCGTGGAATTTGATGCCTACCCTTCAGTCAAGAGGACTGGGGACATGATGACTGGACTCGGCGAAGTAGTTGCTGAGCACGATAAAGTGGTTAGTTGGGGCCCCGAACGAGGTTGGGACAAAGACAGCGACCAAGTCTGGCTCGACGCAGTATTCATGAACGGTCTTGGAAAGGCATTTAGCAAGAGCGTTGCCATCTTCGGCTGATGGAGTGGATGCTCGGTCTCAACCAGCGAAAAGGATTATTACTTTATCGTTCAAGGCTTCAAAGTTGATTGCCTTGCGGAACGGTTACGAAATCAAACTTGTTAAATCGCCAATCTTCTCAGACTTGGCCCTATGTGATGTGTATTGAGATTGGGGTTGGATTAGACTCACTTGAAGAGCCGCAGTCTTGTCTTCTTTTTTTTGTTATGTTTTGTTGCAGATCGCAAACGATTTCGCCACATCTCTGGATCCTTTCGGTTCTCCTAGAGGCTCATTACAAAGCGCACAGCCGCCTTTGCCTCCACAAAATCTCCGTTTTGAAGTGGCGGTGAGAATGCCTTCATTTCTTGTTGCACATCGCAGTCCACGTTTTTTATGTCTAAGCCACGTGGAATCTCCACTCGCACGTGTGGCTTGCATGGCTGTCAGCCATCTTCTCGTAAGCTCTGAGCAATGAGATGGCGCACCAGGCGTTCAGCTCTTAGTACTAAGCTCCAGGTATTCTTTTACTGAAAGTATGTTGTCAATATACTCGGTCCAGGCTTTGCTGTATATTACCCCTTCGATCAGAATACGGGAAACTCCCCTATAGTCAGGCTACATTTCGCAAGTCATTTATGGCCAAGCACAACTTTTCTAGGAAAGTATTCCTCATCACTATCTCTTTCCTACAAATTCCCCAATTAATGCATGTTGCTCGCGAGCTGTCATGGCTAAATGACTGTTATATCTCCCATGGTCTATATGACCATAACACACGAGTTAAGCTTATTGCCAGGCTGTCGTGCGCCTATATCAGGAATTATATTTCATCTACCGAGCCTGTCGGAGAATTTGGAATATTGCGAAGTGCAACAATCCAGAAAAGTGTCCAGATCAGCCACAGTCCGACACGTTTTGCAAAGCTTGGGTTGGCATCCATCATATGTGCTGTTGTTAAAGACCCCGCGATAGCGTCATGTCACGCCTAAATGAATGTTTCAATTTTGTTTGTTTATCCGGTGACTATTACGAAACCTAGACGCTCGGGAACTTTCGAGTGGAAACATGTTTTGAACTGTTTGTCGTTCACTATTTGGAGTGTGTTCGCGAGTATGTTCGCGAGTGTGTTTATCACCAAGTCAGTCCCAACCCAATTTACTCTACGACTATGCCCCATCGCGTTGAGGATGTTGGGAGATAAGGACAAGAGGATGATGGCGAAGCCTTTGATTGGAGAATGAGCGAATTTGGAAGTGCGTTTTCGAGAGGAAGGGGAATTGGTATCAGGATGATATTCTGCGGAGGGGGGGGGTGGTGATGGGTTGAGGAAGCGCAAACGGTGACTGCTGCTAGTGTCGTTGTCTCGGCTGGCATTAATGAATGGTTTCATGTTCTATATATATCTATAATACTCCCATTCATCTACAGCAATACTAACTCATACCGGTCCAGCCGTCCTTTCATTGATAGAGAAAAGAAATTTTCGTTCTCCACGCCATGCTGTTCTGTTGCTTTCCCATCGCTAATTCGCATTATCTCCGAATATCAATTATACAGCATTTCTCCCTCTTCTATCTCACAAGAAGCGCTACCTCTCTCAGCCCACATAGCCACATCTCCACCAAGCGCAATTTCAACTTCAACCTCCACTCTCAATACCCATCAAGCCAGACACCCTCCCCAAACCCACCGCCAAGCGCTCATGCCTCTGCTGATCCAACGCATATATCTGCAGCGGATTAGGTCCTCTCGGTATAACCCCTATAACCCCTCCCCCTGGCTTCACCCCAACCTTCACAGGCTCTCTCGAGGGATGGGTCTCAAGCAAGTCTCGAGTGTGGCGTTTGGGAGGTCTTCTTTTCTCCTTGCAGACTTTAGGCAATTCCTGATTCCGAGCTCGAGGTGGTGGTAGAGAAGGAAGGGGTCGCTTCTTATACAGTTCTGCGAACCGAGGCTCTTCGATGGATGTGGAGATGGAGGATTGGGGGGACGGGCAGCGGAGCCTATCCCCGTCGTCGGAGTCTGTGGTGGAAGTGGAGGTGGAGGGCCGGCTTGAAGTGCTTCTCGAGGAACAAAGAGATGGTGAGGAATTTCTCAGGTTCCATTCTCGGAGACAGTGTTGTATTTGTGATAGTCTGTTGGTTGTTGATTAGTGCGTGGAAAGAGGAAGAGGGGTCTGAGATAAGTGCCCACGTGACGGTAAGACGGCGCTCGTACAGCAGGTCAACGATTTGCTGCTCGTTCATGTGTTCTTCGATATATAGTCTTGTCATCCAATGCCGGTGTATCGAAAGGACATCCTCGATGCTTAGGTCCTCGTGTTGGGGTTCCATTCTGGAAATATTAGGTCCCGACGTTTTGGTTAACGAACAAATGTTCCTGCGATAGCCGTTCCGAGAGAACAAGAAATGGGGTGGGTGGGTGCGTATGTTAAATGCAAAAGAACGTGGTGGCTAAAGGCAAATATCCATTTGCAAGTGCCGCGTGCAAGGCACCATGACAGGTACAGGCCTTTGGGAAATGTCCGCAGGATATGTGGAAAAAGAAATAACCGTTCGTCTCGGCGATTTGCAGCGCTTTGGGCCCGATTCTTTGATGCATAACACTATTGTCTAGATCGCAAGGTACAGTATCGTCAAGATGTACCTTAGATGCTATATGGCATGGGGGAATGTGGACAGGTATTCAACCGGGGCTCTGAACCTGGTATGTGCAGGGCATCGGGGCATCGGTGGATACGTACTCCGTACGGATAATTGCTTTACGAGAGATAGGATGGAGGGCAAGGGTACTTATTGAATTTCCCGTAGCTCTACTGTAGCCATGGGGTATTCCATGACCGTGGGTCTGGGTCTGACTTTGTATGCTTTGTTTTTCTCTCTGAAGCGACGACAAGTCCGAAAAGACGACATGAGATCTCTTTAGATCTTAGATGACACTTGAGATCACAATCATCTTGAGCATGAGAACCCGAAAACAGGCCGGTCAAAAACAGTGATCTTAAATCATAGGAAATGTCGCAACACAACTTGCACGGAGTAAGAGCGTGGGGTGCACCCCTAGAGTCGGAAAAGCACCGAATAGATCTGAACTAACAGAATATCAACCTATCAATTAATTCTTCTTTAAAAGAATGATGGAAGGATGAAACGCTGACTCGAGCCAAACAAGCATACAAATCAAGCAAAAAGGGGCACTAGACCAGCTATTCGCAAACTACTCCGTGTAGGTAATAGTGCTTCTGTACTCTATACGGATGGGGTAAGGTAACTCGGTAAGTAACTTACGACGCCTCGCTTAGAGAGCGCTGCCGATTATTGTCCACCCGAAAGAGGTGGACTTTGTGCAATGATCCAATTACGCGGCGTGAGAAGATTTCTAGAAGTAAGATCATACATGCACTACTCCGTACAGGTACTTACTACTCCGTACTCCTAGGGCGAAACAAGCTTTATACAGTATCATCAGTGCCATATGCGGGGGGAGAGAGGGGGCAATAACGGACGCGTACCAGGAATCGGGTTTGCGTAAGTCGACTTGAAAAATAGGTGATTCGACTTACGCAAACCCCAGGAATCGGGTCACGACTACCGTATTAAGCCTTACTTTTTTTCCCTTTGCAACAGCTTATAAATCTGATATTGAAGCAATTATTGTTGTCGCGAACGGACGCCTCGTCTAAGAAATGATCTCCATATCTCCTTTGTTTATCAACGCCGCCATCATCACGGCTGTATATTTAATATGCTGCTGTCTTAAATCCAAGTGACTGGCTGGACTGGCCTTGCTGACATACATTTCCAGCTGCCAGCATAAGCTCAAGGTTCTTCGCATTCGTATTTTGATCTTCCCATGCATCAGATTTATCGTATCTCTTCGTTCAACAGAGGGCTGACCCAATCAGACAAAGAGAAGTGTTGCTGACCGCAGCCCAGACACATCCTTGGAGCAGATTACCGATTAATATCAACTCTAGTATTGGCGACATTTTGATATAGCAATCAATTTGCTAGCCGTGCCAATCCTGTTACCCCCCTTCCCGGAACACCCTCCTTAAGCTTAGCGCTAAGACGTGCAGATCTTCCCTCTTTTAAGTAATAATTGCCTTATTCGGACGTCACAATCCCTTGAAATATAAGAACTTCATGATGACTGAGGCAAGTATAAGTATATTAAATAGGTGCTATAATAGGTGCTAAGTAAAGACTAATATAATAGATATTAGAGGGAAATGCCCTCGTTTAACCTTCCCCGTTCCCCGGCCGCCTTACGGAGTATAGATCTTAAGATTATTAATAATACTCATATTCCAATATACTACAGTTGCTAAGCTAAGTTTTAAGTAAGATGTACTTCTTCATTAGAGGCTGAGGCTGCAGCGTTTCAGAGCCCTGTATTAGGATTAAATCTAAGCTTTATAAGCGGCGAGAGATATTTCAATGTGGACTAAATACTGGTATTAGATTTAAACAGGATCGAGTAAGTACGAAGCACCCGTACTCCGTAGAGTTGGGAAATATACGTCAAGTGGACGGATTCTTAGCATCCTAATTATTTGAACTTCGGTAGTACGCAGGAGCTATAGTGCGTTTCAAAAGTCGAATGAAAGCCCACAGTTCTAGTGAACGCTAGTGTGCTAAGTATGGAGTTACATATCCGTAGTTTGCGGAGTAGATGTGATGCAGGAAAACCGTTCATAATTAATAGCGGCGGCAAAGGCGTGGTGTAGGTATCAAACTCAACTAGAAATGCTTACCAAAGTACCGGGGTCTTAGCTCACTCTCCCGTTCTTAAATGCTATCCCTAGCTCCTGGTTGGCCCAAAGCTTATAGGCTTACAAGTTTCCCAGCGTCCCGCCTAGCGGTTCCAGGCTACTGTATAGAGGCTTAGAGTTCCTAAAGGGCTTAAGCCCTTGAAACCCATGCTCTATTCTAAGCCCCCGTGAATTATACCGGTACAGGTGCTGTACGGAGTATAACTCCAAACCCCTTCCTCTGCATTAATAAGCCAGTCCTTATCTCCTAAGCCGTACCCCGGTTTACCGAAACACAAAGTTAAAGAAGAATCGTCTCATTAAAGATGTCCACAGCCCCTGGTGCTATCAGTGCCTCATATAGAAAATTCCTAGGAGAGCGTCTTGTTAACACCGAAAAAGATGCGCTATAATATACAGAGCTTTATATTAGTCGTCCCAGCTTTCCGGACTTCGTATGAGACGGTTCCGCTTCTACGTGCCGTGTTGGAAGCTTAAATGAGGACTTAAGAAAGCGCTCCCGGGATTGTGAAAAGGGGTTGCGGGTTGGTACTATATAGGGGGTGCCACGTGCATAGCGCTTAGCGCTTACGAGTTGACAAAGCAAGAAGTAGACAAGATATACTCTATAGTTACCTTTTGTTAACGCGGGGATAATGCAGATCAATTATCTGCTGTATCTGCTGCAGCTGAAACTTATAAAGTTGCATGCAAATACCTTGAATTCCTTAAGATCATCCTTCTTTTGCTTATTTATTCACGTTATTTTTTGGGATTGTTTTGTAATATATAGAGACTTTGTGGTATTTCATGCTTTGCAATATTTGTTTTAGGTGGTCAATATCCAATTGGTCTCCAAAATAGAAGGAGCACGAAGCCGTTAACTCCTACTCGACATCTTAAAATCCAGTATCGGAAGAGCATATCGGACTTATATGCGTAGTCTTTTCAACTATCAAGCATTTTCTCAGTCCAGCAACTAGTAACGCTGTTTGTTCCTCCCTTTTTTTCTCAAGATAAAGTAATCTGACTCAACTATAGACTTTGCGTTCATACTTTCACTTTAACTTTCCTACCACCTAGCAACAATTGCAGGTCTCGGGATTCGAAGTGCCCTATTGAGGAGGTAAATTTCTTGTTCATCTTTCCATTTATATATCAAGTGGCAAAGTACTTGATTCTTGAATGTAAAATCATTTGTTCTTGTGCAGCTAGCTGGCGCTATATAGGATAACTTCTTTTACTGCTATCTCTTTGCTCGTGGACTCCACGATTAGAAGTCTGATCTAGTGTACTCGAACTTATACTTGCCTGTTTTCCTTCAGAAATCTAGATATCCGTCGCTATTTACTTCAGTTAGCGGCTTGCACCAGTCACGAAACCAACCAAGCTTTAATGCACTAAGAAAGAATATTCAAAATAACATCGTCGAAGTTCTTTTGATGGTAGATTACCCTGGCTATAGTAAAGTCCAAAAACAACGCAAGAGCATTTGCATTACCCAATATACTCATATCATACCAGAATACCCCCAACCCTGGCCTCATACGTGCAGAAGCCCTCCGAACCAATATTCTCGATATCTGGACTCAGGCATCTTGTATCTTCAGCATCTTGCTTGTAGTACTTCTCAACGAATTCAGATAAATCCTGCCTGTCATAATAGTTCGTGCATATTCATCCAACTCGAATCTTCTGCCCTGACATCTCGCCACGTCAACGGCCGCAATATTTTGAGATGAAAGGGTTTCCAGAGTGCTATACTCTATACTGCGGTTTGCTCTATTGTGAGCTACTCCCTATTCCGTTTCGTGGCGTTTTTCACATACGCAACGAGGGGTGAACACAGCCCAGAGACGGTGGACGAAACGGCCGAAGCCGTCTGTTATTTGCTGGGAAATCTGCTTCTGTTCATCGGTTCTTGGGACACTTAGAAGAATGTCTCGTTTAATGGATTCTTGCAATTCCTCCGGGACTTGAGACTTTGCAGACCCCTTAGAGTGCACGGGGTCTTGTATAGCGAGGTATTGTTTATAAATATCGTTTAGGGCTATAAGCTTCAATTAGATCAGAGAATATGGGTAGGGCCCAACAAGGGGGGCACCAGATGCTGCCTTGTTGTTATTGCTAGCCATGACAAATGTTACATGATCAGCTTTGCTTAGACTTTGATGGACAGGAATATGGATAATGCATCAAGTAGAGAGGGTACTCATTTAGTTATATATGATATCAACAAACGAAAGCTATCCAGGAGTGACAAAGCTTGACAAACTAAGAGAAGCAAAAACTAAATTTGACGCTATCTCCATCCACAAACGATGTCTTAATGACTTTTAAATGACTTTTATAGTGACAGTTAAATGTGAGTCAGTACATGATTATTACTCACGTATTAAGATGCCCAGTTTCCAAGCAAAATTCCGTTGTGGCCATGTCTTGTAGCAACCTAATGGCAATTAACACTCTATAACAAGTCCGGAAGCAGGAATAAGGCTTTTAATGCGAAGAGTAGAGATCATTAAATAACAATGCTGAACGTTAATTGCTACAAAATTGGGAATTCAAGACTAACTAGGTTCGAAAAACAACGCGAGATCCTTTTCAGTTACTATGCATATCTTTGGTCCCACGACCATCTGACTCGAGGCTCGTAGAGCCGTGGCTCGAAGGAACCCGAACTGCCCGAGTTCGAACATCTCGTTTCCTTTGCCTCTGCTTTATACTTACACTCAGCCATTTCAAATAACGTCGGTCTGTCAAACAATAGCTCTTCCATATCCATCCACCCAGGCGGGTTACCTGGTATCTGCGGGACGCCTGGAACGTAGAACGTATGGAGATCCAATACACGATCTACCTCGAGGTCTCGAACCATGAGCCATCCCGGCCGACCATTCGGTCGTCGAAGTCTCCCGTGTCTAACTTCGCGATTTCTCACCATCGAATGTGGCTCTAGCCCAGGGAGCTCGCCACATGTCCGGCATCTGCAGCGGTATATGAGGTCTTCCCAGCTGCGTCGCATGTAGTCTGCCCAGATCTCTTTCATTCGATTCCAGTCTGAAGGGTTGTACTCGGGGTCAGGACGGCGTGGCTTCAGGAACTCACTCGGGTCTTTGCCCAATTGCGATCGCATGTATTCATGATAGAGCTCCTTCAAAGCAGATGTTTCCTCGGCGGTAGGCTGGAATGGTTCGTAATCTTCCGAATAACTACTTTCGTCGACCGTGGATTCCGTATCGGAGCTTCGGTTGCTATTAGCATACCTCACCATGATGAGTTTTCAAGAATTGAGTTGGTCGGTGATATTGTACTGTGTGGAGAATAAAACAGTGGGGAGGAAAATGGGCAAGAGTTTCATTAAATACTATTTGAACAAGAAGACATTACCCATAATTAACGCATGTTGACTAACTGCTAAGGTGTAACAAGCCTTCTCATTAAGAGCACTGGAGCATAATGACGAAGAAAGTGATATTCAAAGCACTTCCGTTTGGCATATCAACAAACAGGTCAACTTACAGATACCCAGGACTAAGTGCAAACTAGCACATTCTCCTGTCAGATATATACACTGTACCTAAAAGGTTAGTCAGAGCTTGCACAAACGCAATATAGCCGCTTTCCCCTTAAAGTATCACTCTGAGCGAACTATAGATGCTGAGTAGAGGACAACATTCTTACCAAAGATGTCACGAAAGCGTAATCCTCACTTCTCACCGCTACTGCAACGACTTCTAGAGGTCTATTCCGTCTCTTTATTATTTTGCCTATCGTTACTACTGAAATTCAGAAACTTAAATATCCATCTGACTCGAAAGTTTAAAGGAATCAAAATTGTGAAGCTTCTTCATGAGTACTTTTCAAGTAAGCAATTCTAGATAATAACTGGAAGGAGCATGGCAGTAGTGTGGCTAGTTCCTACATACTCCGAATTCAGAGTGTTGAGTTTTAACAGTTTCGAAGGTCTAATTTCTAACGTTCCAACCCGAAAAGATGAAATGATTACCAACTTAACTTGAAGAGCATACCGGGATAGTCACAACTAATCCTACAGGCAACCATACCTCTACGGGTTCCTTAGCCAAATGCAAGAGTGACTCCATCCTAATCGATCAGGGTAACCTCGCCTCCCCCCTCCCCCCCCCCCCAAACCTAGCATCATACTTATGCATACTCTCCACATTCTCCTATACTCTCCCTCTAGATCACACAGTTGCGCCTGAGATATATATGCCAACCGAGCGGCACAAAGCCATGATTGATCCTGGTCATAGCTCGTTCTCCAGGCCAAGATATGTAGTAGTGAACTTAGAACTATTAGACTTCAAGGAGAGAAAAAAGTATAACAAGTCTTAACAGGGCTTTCTGGTTCTGGAACCTCTTTCGGCTGGCCGATGAATTTCTCTATTATACTATAACCCTTTACTCCGTTATCTCTTAGCCGTTTAAGTAGCAAAAGATCGTACCGGTTTTCAAGATCTCGGTGTCTTGAAAACTATGTTTTTTATGTTGGAGATACTGGTTTCGTGCTCAAGTACGAATTTCTTCCAACTTTCCAAGTTACTGCGGTATACTGACATGTTTGATTATCTCGGTCTAGTGTTTGAATATAATATTAGGTATAGGCAGCTTAATAATAGGGCGGGCTACGAATTGATAGATATAGCAAATGCGAGAACAAGATAACATCCTGGCATCTGGAAGGCTGGCTGCTAGATTCACATTAGTAGAAAATGGCACTTTTGACGTTCCTCATGTATTGAATGTTATGTCCTAACAAATGAATTGCCAGACTCATTCGTACTAAACAAATGTCCATTCACTGTCATTTCTACGTCACTCAGACCTGGAATTCGCAAAGACTGAAGCGGTACTTAAAACCGTCTTCAACCCCATCTCTCCCCTCCCCTCCACTCAATCCCATCAACCCCTTGAATCCGTCAATCCCTTCAATACTCAAGCGGCAATCATGGCCGATCCCACACAAAGCCCAGCAGCTACAACCAACTCCGTAGCCAACACCCCACCACCACCAGCAGCACCTCCCAACCAACAACCCATCACCACCACCCCGTACATGCC
>QGMG01001029.1:0-13392 GCA_007825325.1 Lachnellula cervina
CACTCGAGTACTTTATAACTATAAAGAAGCTTATAGTATAATAAGTAAGATAGGTAGAGGCATTAAGTAAGTACTACTTCCTAATTGCTTACTAATCTAAAGTAGAGAATATAGGCACTAATGCTCTTATCTATTATAGTAATAAAGTTCTAGACTAAGATTAGATTAAAAAGGATTATTAAATAAAGGCTCTTCTTATATTAGAATAGCTAGACTCGCAGATCTATTAAGAAATAGAACTTTCTAAGATTAGTCTATAGATTAATTTAGAACTAATAAATAAAGATAAGAAACTCCTTAAGGGTTTAGACTTAGTAGATAAAATTATTAGTATAAACTTAACTATTAAGTCTCTTACTTTACTCTACTTATAAGCTATATAGAAGAATAAGAACTTTACTCTTAATAATAGTATTCTTCTATATTATAATAAGTTAATAGTACTCTAAGATAGTAATCTACAAGTCTAGTTACTTTATAAGATTTATAACTAAATCTTAACTATATATCTAGGCTAAGATAAGACCTTAGAACTACTATAAGTACGCTTCTACTAGCTAAAGACAAATAAATATATTTTGTAGTTTATTTGTAATTATAAGATATACTAAAGGATCTTAGCTCTAAGGGATAAGATACCTAGCTTACTTAAGTTATTACTAGTCTTATAAAGATAATAGATTAATTTGTTTATAGATTTTAAAGATATACTAATAGACAAAAATGGATTTAATATAATACTAGTTATTATTAATTATCTAGGTAAGTAGTCTATAACTATTCCTTATTATAAGACTGCTACTTTAAGGGATCTCGCTTAGATATATATTAAATATATCTACTAATACTTTAGTCTTATAAAGACTATTATTTCCAACTATAGCCTATAGTTTATATTACAATTCTAGACTAAATTCTATTATATTCTTAGTACTAAACTTAAGCTTTTCTTAGGCGACTATCTATAAACGGATAGCTAGTTAGAAATTATAAACTAATATATAGATTAATACCTTTAACTATTTATTAACTACTACTAAAACAACTAGTTAAAGATACTACTAGTGCTTAATTTTATATAGCTTACTCTTTCCTAGTCGAGCATTAAAATATTACTATTTTACTTATATTATAGATATAAACTATAAATATTATTCGATTAGAATATACTACTACTACACTTATAGTCTTAAGAACTAAATTAGTAAAATGCTATTTAAATTACTAAGCAGATAGAGGAGATATTATATATTAGTCGGATAAATATAGCTAAGGTATAAGAATAGTAAGCAATAAATACTAATTATAAATAATAGCCTATTAATTTTAAGATTAGAGATAAGATGTTTTATAAAACAAATTACTAGAAACAATTTTGCCCTAGTTATAAGCTTAACTATAAGATAGCTAGTCCTTTTATAATTATAGAAATAACTAGAAATAGCTATTAGCTAGAGCTCCTATCTAATTTTAAGATCTATAACTCCTTCTCTCTTAATAAATTATAAAAGGCTATAAGTAATCTATTACTAGATTAAATCTAATTACTACTACTACTAATTTAGATTAATAATAAACCTAAATAGAAAGTAAAGCAGTTACTTTCCTTCTAAATAGTCTAAAAAGTTCTAAAATACTATACAAAATGGAAGGGCTTAGATAAAGACTTAGAATAGTACTTTATATCCAATTTTAAATATATACTATACTGCATTTATAACTTCTATTATAATTATCTAATAGATCTAAGACCTTTATAATAACTTCCTAAATAGCTTAAGGTATATAAGAATAAATTAGATAGTTATAAGAATTTAAATAATAATTTAGAAATGGATTAGAAAGTAAAGACAGAGTTTATAAAGAGGCTTTTATGCATTTAAGAGCAAACGCTTTCTAGAAGAAAAGAGTAATATTATAAGAATATAATATATAATATAAACATATACCTTATATATGTTTATACTAGTATATAATCATTTATATAGTCCTATATAGGTCCTATATCACTAACTCTATTCCTACCTTCCACTTATATAAATTAAAATAATATAAGAAGAGAGTACTTCCTATTCTTTCTTTTCTTTTTAGTTTTATATTCTTATTTATAAAGAGCTTATTACTAGCATTCTTCCACTTTGCTTAACTTCTTTTTCTAGTTACAAATAAGCTATAACACTTATTATCTTATACTTAAGTTGCTAAGCCTCGAAATAGTTCTTCTAATAGATTAATAGTAATTACTAGTTTTATTAAGATTAGTATTAAACCTAAGGTTTAGTATATTTATATAATTTGTAATAGCTTCTTCTTATCTAGAACTAAGCTTTTTAAGTATATTTAGAATATTAGAGCTAGGTATAAAGCATAAGAGAAATCGCCTAATTGCTTATAAAAGCTTCTAGAATTAATAGATTTATCTAAAGTTATTTTAATAGCTCTACCTCTTAATTTAGAAATAGGCCTTAGATATTAAGATTATACCTACTTTATAGTCTATCTTAGGCTTATAAAGAATAGTTCTATTAATACTATATACTAGAATATAGACTATAATGCTTTATTGATTAATTGTAATTAGTTATAAAAGCTATTACCTAATACTAAGATCTGTATAATAGCCTTCTTACTCTCTATTAAGGGTATTAAAGGCAATTTGTACGAGATTAGCGAATATATTATTCTGATACTATATATTCCTAGATACGGCGCTAAATCGATATCGCCTCTTAAAGCTTAGATCACTTATAAATTTTATATAATTAATAAGCTTTATACAAATATACTTATTAGAACTGATATTATAGTTTCTAAGTAGGTTATACTTGATTTTAAAGGCTTATATCTCAATTTTGAATCGATTTAACTA
Organism: Lachnellula cervina; assembly: GCA_007825325.1. Classification (NCBI taxonomy): domain Eukaryota; kingdom Fungi; phylum Ascomycota; class Leotiomycetes; order Helotiales; family Lachnaceae; genus Lachnellula; species Lachnellula cervina. The sequence continues at coordinate 2,870 of QGMG01001029.1, forward strand.
GTAATTAATATTTCTATTATTATTGTTTCTTAATAAGAAACTTTATAATAAGCTTATCTAGTTTATATACTTAAATTAATAACTATTCCCCTTTATTCTATAGCTTATATCCCTATTATAGCTCTTTTAGAGGTCGCTTAAGACTTCTTCTTTTAATTAGAGCAAATGGATTATATCTCTTTATTCTTCTATATAGTTAATAGTAATATATAGTATATTATTATTAAAAACGAGACGAATATTAGTATTACTTTAAAGCGGAATTAGTATTTAGAATACATTTTTAAGATTAATAATAAGTATACTATATTAGTAGTAGCATTTATAGCAATGTCTAATTACGAATTATAAAGCAAATTAGTAGCTACCTCTTTTAAAGATTCTATACTTATTATTATAAAGAAAACAGTTATGTAATTAGCTCTCTTAGCTAAATGCACACTATGCTTACAAGCTTAAGAATAGTTTAAATGCGCGCTAGCAGTTATAGGAATAGCTCTAATTAGTTAATTAACTCTAAATTATACTATTTTAATATCTTTTATAAACTTGAATATATATTTAGTAATATAAAGCGCGCCTTAGATTTTGCTACTAGTATAAAATGCTCCGATTTACTCCCCTTTTACTAATATTACATTGCAATTTAATGCCTCTCCTATAATAACTACTATTCTAATAACTTCTATAAAAGTTATATTAGATAATAGTATTAAGATCTTTAGTAAGAAGAACTTGAATAATATTTAGTTAATTATTAATATTATTACTTAATATCTTAATGTTTTTACTAATATAGAAACTTTTATAAATATCCCTTCTAAGAAGTATATAAAGGTTCTTCTATACTCTAATTAGAAATAATAACTTCTAATAAAGGGAGTAAAGGTCTATCTAATAGGAAATAATACTAAGGCCTTAATTAATAAGATATTTAATAACCTTTATAGTAAGAGTCGGATGTTATAATTAAATATTTAGACCCTTTTCTCTTTTTCTATTTTTATTATCTTTAAGATAGAACTAAAAGGCAATCGCATTAGATAAGTTATTATTAATCTTTATAGTCTTAACTAAATAGTGCTTTCTAATATCTATTCTATTTCTCTATAGTTAGATATTATTAGCGCGGTTTATAGCGCAAAATTTATTATAGTTTTGGATTATACTAGTTTCTTCTACTAATAGTAGATTGTGCTAAAGGAATATTATAAGCTTATTATTATTATATATTATAGCTAGAAGCATTTTAATATTACTATTATAGGTTTTAAGAACTTAGTAGCTTATATTTAGTATTAAATTAATTGTATTCTTTATTTGTATTAAGCTTTCTTATATACTTATATTAATAATATTATAATTTTTTCTAATACTATTAAAGAGTATATCTAATACCTAAAGCAGATCTTAGCTATCTTTTATAAGATGCGCATCTTAATTAAACCTACTAAGGTGTTTATTAGATATCCCTTAGTATAACTTTTAGAGTAATATATTAATAGTTTAGGCCTTATTATAACTATCGACAAATTGGAAGCTATTATAAGCTTCGAATTTCCTACTATATTATAGGCTCTTAAATATTACCTTAGCCTTATTAGATAGCTTTATTAATATATTATATTTTATATTATACTAGTAGAACCTCTTTAGAAGCTTAAGACTAATCTTCTTTGCAATATGCCTATTAAGAAATATTCTTAAAAGTAGTATTCAAGCTCTAAGAAGATTATTAACCTTATAAAGGCTAAGCTAGTCTCCTTTTAGAAACTTTAAAAAGCCCTCTCTATACTAATATACCTTGCGCATTACAATCCTATAAGGACCCTCTATATTAATATTAATTTGTTAAAAGAATTTAGTATAAGAGTAATAGTTTATTATATAAGAGAAGGCATTAACTTGCCTATAAGCAAATACTCTAGAAAGGCTAATATCTAGCTTATTCTCTTTCTTAGTTGCTTACTATTAATAGTAGAAGAGAAGTATTAGCTTATAGAATTAGAAATAGTAGGCATTTATTAGGCAGTTTGTAAGATCTATTATATAGTCGAATTATTATATAATACTACTTAGATTTTTACTAATTATAGTGCGATTATAGCTATTATTAAGTAAAAATTAATAGAGACAACTAGTATAGACTAATCTAATTTGCTTCTTATCTACGCTAGCAATTACCTCTAATCTTTTAATTTAGAAATCACTTATAAGCCTAGCATTAATTATATTATCCCTAATGCTCTTTTAAGGCTTTTAGTAGCTTAATTAGAAACACTTATAATAATAGCAGAGCTTGATTTTAATCACCTTAACAGTTATAATTTTATAGCTATGCTTTATAATTTGAGTAACAACTTTAGATAATATATTATTAATAGATATAATACTAATAATACTTAGAATAAGATTTGCTATTAGCTTTAAGAAAATAATACCCTTAGTAAGAATAAGATAAAGCTAAAATTCAAGCTTAATAATAGCCTTATTTAGTATATTAGTAATTATTTATACTTTTATATTCTAGAGAATATAATTGCTATTATTCTTTATATAGAGTATATTCTAAAATTGCATTATAGTTTTATGCGCACTTATAACTGCGCTAGAGCTTCCTAGTATATTAATAAGCTTTCTTATTATATTAGAAAATTTATTTGTATCTATTCTAATTATAAAATTATAGAGATAAGATATTATTTACTATATAGAAGCCTTTAGCCGATTTTATTACCTCTAGCGCCTTTTTATACTATTACTATTAATTTTATTCTAGCCTTGCCTATTTCCTATAAGAGTTTTAATGCAGTTATAAGTACTATTTATAAATTTTCTAAGCGCATTATACTAATCCCTAGTATAAAGGTTTAGTTAGTAGAATAATAGGCTAATGCTCTTATTAAGTATCTTTAGATTATAGATTAGAGTATACTAAAAATTATTATATTAGACTATAATTCTAAGTTTCTTTCTACCCTTTAGACTTAGCTCTTTACCTATTTAGGCATTAGCCTCTTTTATAGCATAGCTTACTATTCTTAAATAGATAAAGCTAGTAAATAAACAAATTAGCAGGTCGAGCTTATAATATAATACTTCTTTGCTACTTTTAAGAATATTAAGAAATAGCCTTAAATACTCTCTTATATTCAAGCTAAATTTAATAACTTAATTAGTCCTATAAAGAAGACGCTAAACGAAATTATCTATAGCTTTACCTCTAACTTTATACTAAATCTAACAAATGAGGCGCCTAAAATTAATCTCCTACAAGCTTATATTAAGGTCTAGAACGCTTTTAATATTATTAGATTATATAATAAAGTAGCTTATAATTAGTAGTATATAGTAATGTTTTTAAAGGTTAGTAATTAGGCCTTATTATAGCTTTATAAGGGTTATAACCTTCCTACTATTAAGAATAAGAAGCTAGAACAATAATACGCTAGACCCTTTCAAGTCACTAAACAAATTGAATAACTTATATATTAATTAGAGCTTTCTAACTACTATTATATTTATAATATTTTCTTTATTGCATATCTTAAACCAACTTTGCTATCTAATACTAATTCTTATAGATATCTATTTCTAGATAAACCTTCTGCAATTAGCATATCTAAAGACCTCTAGAGCATTAATAAGCTTCTTAATAAATGTATTAGTAAGAAGGGCAAGGGGTTTATAATATAATACTTTATTAGATAGGACAGCTATAGTCTAGAAGCTAATATATAGATTAATGCAAAGTGGTTAGAATATAATAACCTGATTTAGAACTATAAGGTAGCGCGCTAAAATGCTATGCTATATATATTTTATTATTAAAACAATTCTAGATAACCTAAGAAATGCTTTCTTATTAGTTTCTTATTAATTACAGTCTTAATTGTTATGTTCTAATTAACTAATTTGATCTTTAGCCGTATTATCTTACTTATTCTAGTTGCTTAGATAATATTTTAGTTGCTTAGTAGCATTATATGTTTTTTCTTTTCTTAAAAAGCAAGGCCTATATTGCATTAGCAATAGTAGGATTAATAGGTATTGCATTTTTTAGCTATGCTAGCTCACTATTAAAGTAGCTAGAGTCGATAAGGACGCTAATATCTTCTTTAGACCCCTAGATTCTATTATGTGTATTGCGCTACATGTGATGCCTAGCGCTCCCTTCCCTTAGCGCCACGCTAGTTAGCCACATATTAGGGCCCCATTGAGGGCATCCATAGAATGTATCCCCTTTTACCACCCTAATATGCAGTCATCCTGACATCCCCTTTACATATCCCACTTGAGGCTAGAGGTGATCCATCCCATCCCTGTATAGTTGATGAGCCGTTGCCGGTAGTCTCAAAAGACGAGGGTGTTGTAGCGATGGGAGGATTCGGGGAACTCTTTCCATTGGTTAGGAAGACAGGAAGTTCCTCCCAAGATGGAGGACAAGGTTCCAAACAACGTACAAGTAGTATTCAAAGAATGTCTACTAGAAGCTAGGGCACTGAATACCGTCGAGTTTGATGAATTTGACGAGCTTGATAATCTTGATGAGCTAGTGGGAATGTTGGTGATGCTGGCGAGGCTTGTAGTCCAGGTGATGGTGCTGGTAACAATGTCGGTTGGGCAACTTTGATCAACGTCCTCAGGCTAGTAGGCACACTTGACTCTGTAGTAATTGGTCTTAATGGACCAACCTCTATAGTTGCAGTGAGAGAAGAGCGACCTGAAGCAGCGGCAGAAATTGGCTTGTGCGGACGATGATTCTGGTTGTACCAGATAGGATCCTCTCATGACAATTAGTAGGGAGCTGGTATAATCGTAGACAGATATGCACTCGTAGTTCCAAACGATTTAGAGAAGAAAGAGGGCGTATGTACATATCTGTCTACAACCATACTAGCAAGAATCGCAGCGGCGCCAATGACTGTCACAATATGCATCTTGAAGAAGAACCAACGAAGCAAAACAGGAAAGGGCCGAGAAGCTTGGGGCAATGAGATTAAAACGAGTGTGGAGAATCTGAAGATGCATTTGCTACTGCGGAACGTTATTGAGAGGTGATTATCCAGGTTATCCTATCTTGTAATGAACATCGAGATTAAGAAGATACGGTCTGGGGAGTTCGTGGAATCAATTCGGCGACGAGGAAATACTTCTGCGGGGGGTGTGGTGCGTAAGGGATTGATAGACACCAAGATCCCAAGCAAGGCAACTCTAATCACAATATAACATTGAAAATTGGATTGTAATCAATCTATTTGGAGGACTACTTGCTCCTTATCATATACAATTTGAAAATCAAATACCTCCTTCGCAATGCAATGCAATCCGCCTCCAATTACTCCTGTCCTGTAATGAATGCTAACCGAAATGAAACGCTGATGGGTATCGTACACTTACTTGACTGCAGGGAGACGTAATTCAAAGTTTTGAAAAATCCCGCAATCCCTTCGGACTCATACACCTGGCTGGAACGTGACTGCCTACTGAAGCTTCAGAATTCTACCACAGTATTGCCGGTAAAGTTCGCGAATGATCTTTTATCAAAGACCATTCTCTTGAAGTTATCCATCTTCCATAAGTCTTTCGTATGAGCCAGACTAGCAATCAATCCTCCCAGATGGTGTCCAGATTCAAGTCTCCGCGTCTCTCTGCTCCGCATACACTCCATCGTTTACGTTTGTCCCGTGCACCAAATCCTACCCCCAATGTCCTTCCTCGCCCACCTGAGCTTTCGAGTTGCCCATCCGTCTTCCCTTCCTCACTAGCGTCTGCTGCATCAGCCGCGGCTTTGAGTTGCGCAATTCGTTCTGCTTCCAAAGCTGCCTCCTCCGCATCAGGGGAGTCTGGTATTGTCTCTAGACTGGATATGCTCGGGCTTCTAGATCTAAGAGACGTAGGCGTAGAGGGTACAGAGGACGAGGAGAAGGAAGCAGGGTAGCTAAACGATCCAGAATAGGTGCTTGTGCCAAGTAAAGTATCATTGAATCTCGAGGACGGATACGAAGGAGACGAGGTGATGGATAAAGGGGTTGTGGGAGTTGTAACATTCGCTGTAGCATTCTGCTGAGTAAGGTATCTAAGGGGAGACGAAGGGCGACGAGTTCGGGGGAAGCTGGCTGCTGCTGGTAAACCCAGAATCGGGGAACTGCTTCGATCTGCGGCCCTTGGGGTGTGCTCTGCTGACGAGTCCCCACCTATCTCGCTGATGTCCCTCAGACCACGGTTTGGTAAACCTGGAAAGACGTCCTCGACTGGTTTTCTCGGTGTACGCACACGATTTGGAGATCCGAGAGGACTCGAAGGACGCTGTGGCGAAATGAGTAAGTGGCCTGCCCCGTTGAATCCCGGCATAGACTGAGCTCGAGACATCGGCGGAGCAAGAGCACTCGTTGTAGACTTTGACCTGAAATGTCCTCGAGAATATGGAGACGTGTTCCGAGGTCGGTATGGGATCAAAGGGGAGGAAAATACTGGAGATCCGGGTGAAGGAGGTGTCGGTTCCGTAGATCTGCGAATGGTAGGTGGTTTAAGGGGGGGTTCTCGGTCGCTGATTCCATTTTCGTAGACAGAAGATTCTTGCAATCTTAGAGAAGGAACTGGGGAGGCCCTGAATGCTTCCATTCTCTCGGTTTCTGGGACAGGTTCCATGGTGGCGACTTGACAGCTGGTTGAAGACATGGAAAGACTGCAATAATGGGATGTTCTCTTTGGAACGATGAGAAAGTAAGGCGAAGTGAATCTTTGGATATGTCGCCAGATCAACAAGTGATCAGAGCAAGCTGCTTGACTCGTAGTCACCGCCGGTAGAGTAGTAGAAAACTGTGGAAGACACAAATTCCTGGGGGCCCGTCAACGCGTAGACTTTGCATTCAGCGAGGCCAGCGCGAATGAAGGAAGGGGGGAATGCTGAATGTTATGAAGAGCAGCGCCGGGAGCTTGCTGCAATGCAAGAAGCCATCTGCTTGAGCGGACGCCTTCTGCTGGCTGGAGAGGGCGAAGGCAGAATGGTCCTAGGTAAGTATTTTGTGAATGTATACGAAAGTACTCTACCGGACCAAGATGGAGGCAGCACAGCACAAATACCGTAGTTGTAGGCACGGTACGGTACGAGATAAGGTATAGTTCTTACTGTGCAGCAATCTCAGCCTGATAGGTTCGGACCTTTAAGGCTGGCACCGCTGTGACCTGGACGCCCCGCCAATTACAGCGTCTTAAAGGCATTGACTTGCGCGCTTTAGGTAAAGAGTCACCACAATACAGCGCTTGTTCAGGGATCCTCCGCAGTTAAGTCGGCCCAGTGATTTCTCTGTTACGGTACGGAGTACCTTGTTACTGTAGGTGTGGTGTGGTTTCGGTGTTTGCTTGAAAAACAAACACCTCGTACACCCTCAGATCTTGATCTTGTACCCCGCCGTCCTGTTGTACCACAGTACCAGTAACTTATTAGCATTACAGTAAGAGCCATTTCTTGGCTTCATTTCACTGGCTAAGTTTGTGACCATCGACCTGTCTATCTATCAAGGTAGGGTCTACCAACATCTACTTCGTACATTTGCATTTCCTTCTCCGTTTCATGCACGTTCAAGCGTTTGTACTGTACAGGTCAGGTGTCACTCGAAAATCTCTCATGTGCCACTCTCATCCCACCCCACCGCTATGTTTCAACGATGATACTGCTTGAGTGGCGTCTTGCTTGTTCCTCGGACAATCCGTTTGACAACGTCTTCTCAAGTCTTATAAGCCATGTCAATGCGGTCGCATGCAGCGGATCTTGAGTAGTAAGTACGGAGTAGATGCATATGAATATCAACACTCGTTGGACGTCCCCTCTTCCAGGATACAAACGGGTATGTCTGCTGCATATGCATCTACGGAACGATTATCTAATTACTATACCAAGACTTGCCTCATTTATGATTACCTAGGTACCTAAGTAAGGACTAAACTATAATCTGTGGCCCATAACTCATAGTTCTACACTTGAGCAACCATCCAGCATGAAAATGTGATAGATCTGCATTGATACCTGAGATGAAGGGAGCTCATGGCATGGCCTACGGTAACAAACTTCCGTGTTCCAGCTCTCAGGAATAACGACCGTGGATCAGGACCAGCGGGGAGCTATCATAACTGAAGAGATATCATCTACTCGAGTAAAAGTTCATGGATAAGGCATCAGACGAGTTCATAGCCGTAGTCGTGTGTGTGTAGTAGTCCCGTAGCTTCAGTAGAAGTAACAGCCCTAGCCAGGACACTTGAATGGTAGAAGTGCTTTGTATGTCAGAAAATCTCGGGAATACAGCAATTGAAGGGTGCTGGGTTTGGTCTGAATGGCCTCTTGCTCTCAGTTCTACCTCCAATTAATTGAACACGCTCATTAATCTATCGGGTTCGTATTCCTGGCGAGAAAAGCAGTCAGCTTGTGTCAACTCGTTAAATTTGACGACTAGAGACCCGACCCCCTTTCAAATCCCCGCTAGACCTGTCTCAGAAAGCCATTTGACAACTTCCACGCGATTAATTCAAACCGTTCCGCCGCTCCAACAAATTCTTGTTCACCACTGACCTCTGCCATCCACGTCGCAGATTTCCGATTTTCTGTGGACGACTGTGGTTATCTGCTCCCCCCCTCCCCACCGAAAAAGCATCCCTGCGCGACACTTGAATACGGATGCAGTCCTGAGTTTGCGAAACTTCATCGATCGAGGACGCCCACCTGAATACCGGCGCCATGGGGCCAGCCCGATCATTACGGCGCACGAATCCGCTCACAATTATTGTCGGCATAGCGTTATGTATAATCATACTTGTCTTCCTACTATCCCCGTCGAGTACGGATGCGGCAGCTTCAGAGTTACGGAAAGCCAACGCGGCATCGAATCCTTTATCCCCCCCTACTTCGCCATTTCGGAAGGAGAACGAGAAGTCCAGTAATGGCAAACGGATACCTCCTCCCGTGGTACACTACTTCATGAACAATGTCACCACCACGACCAATCCAGAGGCAAATCGAGAGACCGTCTTGATTCTGACGCCCCTCGCACGATTCTACCAGGAATACTGGGACAATCTGCTATCGCTGTCATATCCTCACGAATTGATCACACTTGCATTCATAATACCCAAGAATAGGGATGGAAATGCTGCCACAGCAGCGCTTCAGGAGCAAATCTCTAAGACGCAGAAGACGGGGCCAGAGAAGAAGCGATTTGCAAGCATCATCATTGAGAGACAGGACTTTGAGCCTCCGTTGGCTTCTCAGAGCGAAGTGGAAAGACACAAGATGGAGAACCAAAAGGCACGACGTGCTGCTATGTCGAAAGCCAGGAACTCTCTTCTCTTCACAACCCTCGGGCCTTCTACTTCGTGGGTTCTTTGGCTTGATTCTGACATCGTCGAAACACCACATGCACTGATTCAGGACTTGGCGTCACACGACAAACCCATCATTGTCCCCAATTGCTTCCAGAGATACCAAGACCCAAAGACAAAGCAAGATAAGGAACGGCCGTACGACTTCAACAGCTGGCAAGATAGCGAAACGGCTCGTAAGCTTGGGGAAGGAATGGGCAATGATGATATTCTGCTTGAAGGATATGCAGACATGGCTACATACAGGACATTGATGGCATATTTGGCTGAAGATAATGGAGATGTGACGCAGGAAATTCCGCTTGATGGTGTTGGAGGGACGGCGCTATTGGTGAAGGCAGAGGTTCACCGGGATGGTGCTATGTTCCCTCCATTTCCTTTCTACCACCTAATTGAGACGGAGGGCTTTGCAAAGATGGCGAAGAGATTAGGATGGGCTGCGACTGGATTACCAAATTATAAGGTATGCTCTTGACTACAATTTGCAGCAGAATATCTCGACTAACTTTTCCTTTCTAGGTGTACCATTACAACGAGTGATGTGTCGGGCACAATCACTCATACCTTCAAATTAGATCTTGACAGGACGTCAAGTTTTTGTTTCGGCTTGGGGCAATCTGAAGACAGCGACAGGAGTTGTACAGATGGATGGCAGGATGGATGGATGGACGGACGGATGGACGAAGAAGCAATTCTTCTGTTTTTGCGTAGGGCGTTTTGTGGCATAGCATCTAAGAACAAATTTGAGCTTCATGAGCTCGTGTATAACGTATATCATAGAGGCGTCTGTCCAAAGTCCTGTTTTATTTTCAGTACATTTTAGTCTACAGTCAATAGTAAACATGAACCTGGATCTCTTCCTCGAGGATAATATACAAGTAAACCCCCTGTAATTTTTACTTGGCGTAATGTCGATGTGACGTTTCGGAGCCACATCCCAGCCTCGGCAGAGGCCCGAATATCAGAGCTTCAACAACAAGGTCCCAAGCCTACAACTCAACATAAGTTACACAAGTCACACAACACCCATACCACCCCTGACTCTTCTTCCAATCCACCCCATTCCACCCGACACCAAATCCACCACAGAACATCATCACCCCCACCAAGCAGACAAGCAGAGCAAACAACCGCCAAACCAAAATGTC
>QGMG01001030.1:0-13371 GCA_007825325.1 Lachnellula cervina
TTAGGTGAGATAGTACGGTATTTACCTAGTGTTTCAGTGCCAATCGTTGCTTATCCTTGCCGTACTCGTACTAGCAGTAATCGGCTGCCATACATTTTCAGCCCACGCCCAACCCAACCAACCTAATCCTAACCACAATACTCAGCAACACACTAATCATTCTTGCTTTTAGCCGCCATACTATTCGCTTTGTGTATCTTGTGGACTTCATATTCCCCCCGGCCGGAGACTCAAAGCCCATATTGACTCTAAAGTTCCCAGAAGTTGACAAAATCCAAATCCCCTCAGAGCTTTGTTTACGCTTTATACAATATGGCTTCCCTTCCAAAGGATACGCTGCACTTCCCAGCTGAGCATCGACCCTTTCTTGAGCCTCACCTACCCCCAAAAGACCTCCCGTCTGTCAAAGACTCTTTTCCCTTTACAACCGTAACCTTCGCAACCTCCCTCGATTCGCAACTGGCTCTGTCGCCCGGAGCTCCCACTAAACTGTCTGGACCTCAATCGAAGGCTATGACGCATTACCTGCGGTCTCGATATGATGCTATTCTCATCGGTGTTGGGACGGCAGCCGCCGATAACCCAAGTCTGAATTGTCGAATTGAGGGAGTGGGCGGATATGGTGGACAAGGACTTGAGGGCCAGCCTCGTCCAATCATCATTGATCCTGCCGCACGCTGGGACTTTACTGCAAATCAGAAGATCTTCCAGCTGGCACGAAATGGCCAGGGTAGAGCTCCATATATCATCACAGGACTAGCAAATCCACCAGTGGACAAGAAAGCTATTTTGGACGAAGCGGGAGGCAAATTTATTACGGTTGAAATGGCAACCACAGGCGTCAATGACCACAAAGTTGATTGGCGGGATGTTCTAAAAGCTTTGAGTCTCGAGGGTCTGAGAAGTGTCATGATTGAAGGTGGTGGGGCTGTCATCAATTCATTGCTCCAACCCGAGAATTTTTCTGTCATTAACTCAGTTATTGTCACTATTGCTCCAACGTGGCTGGGGACAGGAGGCGTGGTTGTTTCTCCACCTAGGCGCCTCAATGACGAAGGGAAGCCGATGGCTGCTGTCCGACTCGATCATGTCGAGTGGCATCCGTTTGGGGAGGATGTGGTTTTATGTGGAAAAGTGAAGATCTGAAGATAAGTTCTAAGCTGAATTTTCAGTAGAGTTCAATGATCGCTTGAATTATTTGGAAATGTGCTTCAAACAGCTGCATCTGCTGGGTGTGAGTACATGATCAGAGACTACTCTAGAGGGGAGTATTCGTTGGTACGGAAGGAGGTGCACACGGCAATACCCTGCAAATTGCATCGAGGAATGGGCATATGCACGCACTCAGTGTTCTTTCAAAGCAGGAGCTGACGTATATGTTCGAGGGGGACCTTTTGGTTACTTTCTACAAGCAACGGCTTCGAATGGACATGAACTTAAGCGCCATAGGCAGTTTTGTGTGTTAGCGCTCTGCCTGAAAATAGAGGGGTTGGGCTGGGCCCCTGCGCTGTTGCAGATTCTCCACGCAGCTCTATCCTGCCGCCCTGCAGTCCACCTGTTTCAATTGATATTCTTGCTTCAAATACCTCGACCGCAGCGCTCGTTGCAAGTATCTGGTTGCCAGCCGCATCACGCCTCATATCAGATGACCTCCTCATTTTCGTGCATTCGTCCAACGTCCAACGTCCCCGGTCAATCTTTGAAACCAGAATATTTAGCCTTTGGCAGCCCATAACTCGCAACTCAATCGTACTATGAAGTCCAATCTAGATCTTGTCGAGGACTGTGACCGGTTGGTTACCTATCATAGTCAAAGTTGGGATATTATTGACAACAAATAGAGTGCCTGAAAACCCCGAACTCTTATACAAATTCCTCATCAGCGGCTACGAGGGAACATTTGGACACCTACTGGAGACCACGGCACAAGCTATCGAATGGGGCGAGCATTGGGAGGTTGATCATGACCGCAGAACATTGAAGCTGCTGGGTGCCGACGTGGAAGAGAGGAACAAACGCTTGCATGAAACACTTGTCGCAGAACGAGACAAAGGAACATTCGAGCTGTTGAAAATGTGGACTGGAAAAATATTTCCTGTTTACGGACCAGGCAAGGAGCTTGTGCTCAACGTTGAGCGTGTTGCTGCTCCTGTCTTCGGGATTATTACCTATGGAATACAGCTGCTGGCATACCAAGACAACCCAGAAGGTCCTAGCGTCTGGATTGCTCGCCGAGCCAGTTGGAAGAGGACATTTCCGAATATGCTAGACAGTACTGTTGGTGGAAGTTTGCCCACGGGAGAATCCCCCTTCGAGTGTTTGTTACGAGAGTCCGAGGAGGAAGTTTCCTTTAAGCCCAAACTTGTCAGGGATAATGCCGTTGCCTGCGGCACTATCAACTACGTGAGCATTACCGACGAGCGTAGCAAAGGCGAGCAAGGACTCCTTTGTCCAGAGGTCCAATTCTGCTACGAGATGAAGATCCCGAACGATGTGATTCCTATCCCCGGAGATCACGAAGCGCAGGAAGTCATTCTTCTCAACATCGAGCAATTAAAAGCAGCGCTTGCGAAGGGCGAATTCACTCCAGCCAATGGATGTGTAGTTTTAGACTTCTTCATCCGCCATGGGATTCTCAATTTTGAGAACGAGCCCAATTACATCACGATCGCCTCGAGGCTACATAAGCTTCTTGACTTGCAGTCTGCTTAACAACAGATGCAGCAGCTCTCCCCGGAAAGGGTTTTGTTGGAGGAGTTGGGCCGATTTAAGCTCTGAAAACGTTGTTGTGATAGCATTGTTTTGAGTCGAATCATGAAGCCATGGGTCCATTGCAATGGAAATATATGTTCAATGTATTTCGACCATCATGAGTGCTGCTCTTTTCTCTCCTGGCACAGTTCCTCGCCACCCTCCGCAGTGCTACGATTGTATTCCAAAACTCCGGAGGCTCTCATTCTTGTAGCCCGAAAGACTCCCCCCAACAAATGCGGCTACCCACTTGAGGTAGAAGTAAAAACCTGAAAGAAGCTCTAAACTCTAGGCGAAGCCCCTGCTGTGGCGACAGGGCTTTACATAGCGATTAGCCAGGGGTTTCAGCGCCTTGGCAGCGCCTTGTGCGGCTACCACGATAACTTGAAACCATACTCGAGTAAATTCTAATAATAACTTACAGGTTGGACATGAGCACAGCAATTTCAGCACTCGGATAGGTTAAAACAATTACGCCGAAAACTAAAGACTTCTTAATCATGAAATACGAAAACATTCCTGCAACAATTCATGTCTGTTATTTCACTCTTGTCGGCTTGCTCTTTTTCAAATACGGACTACGGAGGTACGGAGATAAATCTCGTACCTCATGCTCATGTCTAAATAAGCTTTATCAAACGAGGGACAGGAGACTTGCGACTAATGAGGTAATGGCGACGACGATTCTTGGGTCTACCCCTGAGGAAAACTGGGGAAATGATACGCATTACGTGGGACGCGCACGCGTGATCCACAATAAGCTTTGATCAGCAAAAGTCCATCAGATCCAACATCGGGAACGACGGGAACGAACACCAGATAAAATTAGCCAGTGTCAGCCTTTCAAAAAGTGGCCTACGTACTCAAATGCAGGTAAGTAGTCCAACGCTACGAGAAGGCTGTCGGAGAAACTCTCTTATCTTCGTCATTAGTCCTTCAATTCGCCTTCTTCTTTTCCTTTTCGTTCTTTGCTTTGGTACTGCCTTTTCATTCCGGTGCAATGTCGTGGTCACTTCAGAAGAAAAAACCTCCAGCCGTGCTTCTCGTCAAGTCTGGTGTTGTTCTGGTTGTCATTTATTTCCTCCTCTCCGCATTTCTACCCTCTCTACCAATCTGGACTCCCCTGAAGCTCTCATCAATACACGCCACCAAAGAAACCTTCTCAACTGTCGCCGCAATCATCGAAGACCGGCCGTTGAGCAATCTCGCGCCATTAATATTGCACTTTTCCTCAGTCCTCGGTCCAGACTGGCCAATCGTCCTCTTCACCTCCACAGGAAGCAGTCTGCTTAACCACTCGATCCCCTTCCAGCGAGCCGTGGATGAGGGCAGGATCTCTATCCGGGCGCTGCCAGAGAACACGCATTTTGAGAACCATGCAGCGGTTTCCGAACTCCTCACCACACCATGGTTCTGGGAGCAACTGGCGCCAGCTGGACACGTTCTGCTGTTCCAAGCCGATAGCATAATATGCGCAAATTCCGAGCTTCGCATGGAAGATTTCTTGCAGTACGATTTTGTCGGGGCGCCAGTTGATGTGCCTGTAGGGGGGACGGCCGGCCACGGCGAGGGTTATAACGGGGGATTATCGCTGCGGAACCGTTCGATGATACTTGATATTGTGAATCAGTATAGTTGGAAAGGGGAGAAGGAATCAGGAGCAATCAGCCAGGAGGGATGCGTGACGAAGGCTCCCTGCTTGAAGTTTGAGGATCAGTGGTTTTACCATAAGATGAAAGATATACCCGGTGCGAATCTACCTAGCAAGGAAGTTGCTTCTACTTTTGCGGTGGAGACTGTTTGGCATGATGCTCCGCTTGGGTATCACCAGGTGGAGAGGTGGAATGCAGATAGAATGGATAAGGTGGCACAGTGGTGTCCGGAGTATAAAATGGCGACGACGGATTTGCTGGTTAAGCATGGGAAGGATAAGGGGTCGTGAATCAAATAAATACGTTAAAGCATTGCTTGAGAATTTGAGTATGTGCTAAAAGGAATTGATCAGACGACAATTTCCCGCCGATTTGGGTAATGGGCGGCTTCCAAGGAGGATATTCTGAAACTTGCTTAATTCAGGCCAGGAGAGCAACAGTTACCTATATGCTACTCGATGCGTTAGAAGACGATCGAGCTCTTGTTGAGGGAATTGCTCTTCTCCCTCGTCAAGACGTGTTGTTGATGCCAAGCCTAATATAACGAAAATCCTGGATGTCTTAGGGCAGACAGAGCCTCACGCCACCACCTACTAAACCAACCTCCTGATTTCCTTCCTACCATGGCCCAGACAGCAACATTCACTTATGCTTTTGTTTTTCAACGGACTACCCTTACATAGGGTATTTCCCTTTCCGGAAGGGTTGGCAGTTTTTTGTTGCATATCGGGTGAGTGGTGCATCACTACCTCTGTGTACCACTACCCTGTGCACCACTACCTGTGGACCACATGCGAAATGCAACAAAACCAAGACACTATTACCTAAGCTATTTCCCTTTCCGGAAGGATTAGCACTTTTTTTTGTTGCATATCGGGATTTTGGAACCACCCCTAGGTGGTTCCTAGCTAGGCTGCCTGAATGTGGGGAGTTTGGGGTATTTAGTGAGGAGATTCAGAGTAGTTGGGGCATTTTAGGGGAGGAGGGTTAGTGGATTTAGGGGTTGGGCTGGGGGTTACGTTACTCTCGTATTAGGTAGGTGTATTTTAGGTGTGTGGTGCGTAAGTCAGTAGGTAGGTAGTAGGTATATGGCGGGTTCGGGGTGAATTACTATTATACGAGGTACGGAGTAGATAGGTAGATAAATACTATAGACATTTTGTTCTAGTTGATTAGTGGGGTATTGCAGTGTTGGAAGATAAGTTATTTGGTTTATCTGAAGCTCCTTTCATTGATACCAAGCCGGAATGCTATATATCCATCCTATCCGATCCCATCCCTCTCTTACAAATCAACCTTAACCTCCCCCATCCTCGTCACCGCCGCCGCCGGCCCCAGCTCAGCCTCAATCGCGCTGTTGGCAGGGTGTAATAGAACGGCAGTAAAAAAAGCCATTACTTGTACTGAAGATAAGTCAATCTGTTCCACGCCCGTCACCGCTATGCGAACTTATATTCTGGATCAGGGTAAATTTTATCGCGCATTGAGGCTTTGTACCTGTTTGTTGGTGAGGGATGTCTTGAGAAAGGAAAATTAGGTTAGAAACACTTGGAAGTTCTATTACCTGAATTTGCGGGAAAGCTTTTAGTCATGTCGGCAGGTGTAGAGTAGGGATTAAAAGAAAGGAGTGGGGTGTTTCTTTATATAGAAGGTAGTTCGGTGAAAAGGATACTTATGAATTGAATGTGAAGTGCAGTGTCTCTTGGTCTCATAGTATTTTAAATCCCCTTTCATGTTAATCAGAGGGCGCAGCGACGGAATACAAGTTTGGTGAATTGCAGTCGGTGGATCACAAGAATAAGTACGAAGTATATAAGCAGCTTTCCCTTTCCACAATTAGAGGATAGAAAAGACTTTTCCCTCCCATTTTGAGCAGTGCATGCTGAGCG
Source organism: Lachnellula cervina (assembly GCA_007825325.1). Lineage (NCBI taxonomy): Eukaryota > Fungi > Ascomycota > Leotiomycetes > Helotiales > Lachnaceae > Lachnellula > Lachnellula cervina. The sequence goes on from QGMG01001030.1 coordinate 6,293, forward strand.
CCGTTACCTCCAACACTACATTGGATTTCAAGTACCTAAGGTTTCGAATTAACTTCCTTTTAACACATTTCGAACGATTCACCAATTTGATACAAAGTAAGGATTTCTTAGAAACGGCCGAATGAACGAGTTATTTGACAACAGGTTCCAGCTTAACAACAATACCGGTAATTTACTTCGCACCAGCAACCCCTATGTCTTATCAATCACCTCTTTCCAGCTTCTTCACACACTGGAGCAAAGCACTCCGGTATGACAGGTTTGCTCCAGGCATCAGTCTGGCTGAGCTACTTCGCTCTTAATTCCTTACGGGCTTGCGTTCTGTGACCAGGGCATATCGTCTATTATATACATAGTTTCCTGTGGTAAGAAGTGCAGTCGAGGGAAGATTAATAGTTGCTAAAAAGATAGGGAGTAAGGGTATAAAAGCATACGTGGTTTTCGAAAGGAGCTAAAGTCATAACCAAGTAGCTGCTAGAGGCGCCGCATCTATTGGAGATGGCCGGAGTCTTGGATTTTGATTTGAGAAAGCAAGGAAATGCATACCTTCTTTGCAACCTGGAGTGCTTGCGTATATGTCCTGTATGCAAGAGTGAACAAGCTGCACGTAGTGAATGTGACGTGTAATTGACAGCAATTATATCCGTGACAGCAACAACAAGCTTTTTGTACTACTCAGCGAGAAGGTAACAGGAAAAGCGAACTGCCTCAGCAAAAGTCCGGCAGAAATCGTATGGCAAGGCACGTCGAAAATGCGAACTAGAGACACGGACGCAGAACCACAATGGGAAACAGTTGTGTTTTTGAATTTTGCTCTACTATTCGGATTAAAACCACGGGGTGAATTATATAGTCTTCTAGGTGATAGTTGACACGTAACACTTTGAAAATCATAGAATTCACAAGATGTAAGAAACGCCCGTAAAGAAAAGGTATAAATTAACACCATCGATCTCAGAAGGAGGGCTAAAAGCAAGGTAACATCTTTGCAACAAATGCTATGGGAAGGTCTCGTGGGAGCCAGCATGTATCAAAATACCGTCATGCCAGAACATCAGAGACCAGCAAGCAGAAATTTCTACATTCACCTAGCTCAAGCTCCCCCCCAACCCCAAAATTAATTACAAGCGCGGGGCGTGAAGTGAATACCTCACCACCCGGTTCCACGGCACATACTATACAAGAAGACTTGCATATAGTTCTAAAAGAAAAACACAGTACCCCAAACAAGATAAAACCCCGGCCTGGGCGAAGTAATACCAAGAATGCATACGTTTTTGCGTAGGTGTAATATATATTAGTGATTAAAGCTTTCACTAGAACGTGGATTATACAACATCATCTCCCCTCTATAAGGCCCAGCGAAAACCTCCTCACCTCTCACTCCAGACCCAATCTCCCACCCAACTTCCCAAGCATCTATTCCTTCTTACACTACAATAACTCACTCGAGTGCCAACAGAAACAAGCTATAAAAACAACTCCATCCACTATTTCAAAATTAACAATACTTATCCCTCAGGCCACCTTGACATTCTGGAGATTAAACAGATACAGAATCCCACACTAATAGTCTCCTTTCCTAAACACCTTCCCGATTATTTTCTTCACTATTCACCATCTATCCACCATCGCTCCCTCAGACATCACAATCTACAGGAAACAAACATTAAGAAACCCCAACAGCAAATAACTTACCAACAACAACCAATTCTCCTCCATCCTACCACTTACGTGTAAGACCCATAATTCTTTTTACAAGCGCAAGCATACATTATCGCACACGCCTGCTTAGTGCTTCAATTTCCTCAACACCCATACACGTCATTGTCTCCAGCTCTGCTAGGTGCAAGTCATGCTCTCCCTCCTCGGCGCACCTCACCCAATCCAGGCCCCTGCCCTTTAAGAATCAAAGCTCATTCAAAAGTCTGGATCCGCAAATGAAAGCCCGTCGGATCAATTACATTCAGGGTCGATTAGTGTACTATAGTAGATTAATATTTAATTAAGAATATTATACTATATACTTGTTATAACTAACAAACTATATATTATAATATAGCTAAGATAAAAGTTCAACTAGTGTAGAGAGCAGAGTCTAAATATAGAAGTATTAATTAATCAATGAAATAAATAGCTAATAAATAGCAGTACTCTAAATCCAGAAAAAGCCCGGGTTGGTGTTTAAAGAAATAAAGTATATTACTCCGTACGCCGTACGGGTATTAAAATCGAAACAAACTGTAGCACAATAGTAGTATCCTGCACAAATTTTCTACTTACTCCGTATTACTTTGTACCAAACCGGAACGTTGACCGGAACATTGACCCATGCCCCCCCACCCGCCTCGCCCCGCTCAGGAACAGGGATCCGACACTAGCATCTGTCACTCCGTACCATTTGCACACCGAATAGTAAATACCCAACAAGAATCTACTCCACTTACTCCCAGAAACCACATATTCTGCACTGCAAGTCATCCGGAGCCGGAACCGGAACCTTGACCGGAGGCTGAAGCTGAGGATCTCAAAAATTTGTATACGTGTATGGGATGGTTTAGTATGAACTCACTGGCTCGCGATTAACGGGTTTGGATATTTGCTGTGCTGTGATGTGAAGTGATCAAGATAAATAGATAGCTATCGCCCTCTATCTCTCTCACAAAAATCCAAGTTCCATACTTTCTTCCCATTCCATTCCATTCCATCCCACGCAGCCAAAACTCTACTTCATCTTCATCCATTTCCCGTTCCGGCAATCCAACGCGTGCGTGCGAGATCAAAGATGCCAAAAAACTACCAAACCCTCGCAGCAGACAAAAAAACCCAGCAATGGAACAAGATCCCCCAAGCCTGGCGGCTTCCCGACGAGATATCCCATGATGCGAATGCGACCAACGTCATGGATATACCGCGTACGTGCGGCCTGCTGAACGAGACGGAATGCAGCATCACGTCCGACCACGACGCAACGGCGCTTCTGGGACAGCTGAAGGCTGGGGTATGGACGGTGGAGCAGGTAACGGTGGCGTTTTGCAAACGGGCTGCTATTGCGCAGCAGTTGGTGAGTTCAGTTCGTTCGTTCGACCGCTTGCTGAAGATATATATAAAGAAAGAAGGAAAGGCTTGCTAATCTGAGGATTTCTGTGGGTTGGCGGTAGACGAATTGCCTGACGGAGATATTCTTCGACGCTGCGATTGAGCGAGCCAAGAACCTTGATCGGGAATACCACGACGCGGGGTCTGGTGGGGAAATGGCCCTGCCGCCGCTGTTTGGGCTGCCCGTCTCGCTCAAGGATAGCTTTCGCGTGAGGGGGTATGATACTTCGACTGGGTTGGGCTGCTATGTGGGCGAGCCGGCAGGGGAGAACAGCGCGCTTGCTGCGTTGCTGATTGATTTGGGAGCGGTTCTGTACTGCAAGACCAATCTACCGCAGTCGATTATGACGGGCGATAGTGATAATAATATTTTTGGGCGGACTTTGAATCCTCGCAACAAATTTCTCACTGCGGGGGGGAGTACGGGGGGCGAGGGGGCGCTCCTTGCTCTTCGGGGTAGCATTCTTGGGGTAGGGACGGATATTGGTGGGAGCATTCGTGTGCCGTCAGTCTGCAATGGAGTCTATGGGTTCAGGCCTAGCGTCGGTCTGGTTCCTCATGGTGGTGTGCGAGACCTCAACCCGCCAGGAACAGATGGTGTCCGTTCGACGGCTGGGCCCATGGCGACCTCACTCCGGGATTGCTCTCTCTTCCTGAAGTCGATACTCCAAGCAGACACGTGGAAGTATGACAGCACTTCCATCTCAGTTCCATGGATAGATCTTAAACCCAAGAACAAGCTCCGGATCGGTGTTGCCCTGAATGATGGCGTCTATACCCCATCACCGCCAGTCAGACGCGGCTTGAAGCAGGCCGTCGATCTTCTCCGTGACAACAACGACATTGAAATCGTTCCTGTCAATCTACCCGACGTCAAATTGCACTACCAAGACTTCGTCAGTTATATGACGCTATCAGGAAGCGATGTGAGCCCACCAGATCCCTGACCTATTACCTTTAGACTGATAGAAAAAGCACTATTACGAACAATTCGCTCGAACAAGTGAGCCAGTCATCCCGTCACTCCAAGCCACTGGCTTTCTATCGCTACCAGGAACGACGTTGAAGGGCTTTTTTGATTTGAACGCCCGCCGAGCAGAGGCCGCAAAAACATACCTCGAACTATTTCGCAACAACGATTTGGATGTGATTCTAATGCCTCCAGCGCCGCATACGGCAGTCCCTCTGGATAGCTGGTCAACAATAACATATACAGGCCTGTGGAACTATCTCGATTATCCGGCTATTGTGATCCCCGTTGACCAGGTGCGAGACATAGACGCCGCTGATGATCTAAGCAATGCCAAATTTGGTCCGGATGACGAGAAGCTCTACAGTCTTTGTAGGCACCACTTTCTTCCTAAATTTGAAGACTCAAACTGACACGCTTCTATAGATACCGGTCCCGAACAGTACAAAGGCGCACCGGTCTGTATTCAGGTTGTTGGATATAGGCACAAGGATGAGGCCTTGGTCAAGGCCGCTGCTGTACTGGACTCGATTATAAATAAAATCTAGAATAGCGATATGTTCTCAAAATTGTTTCTTATACGCAATTGCTCGAAATCTATGAGCTACTAAAGCAAGTTGCATCAATGAAATCCATTACAGGACATGGTTTATGTACTGAATCAAACCAACGACTAGTAAGATTCAGATCTCGCTCATGCCAAACTCTTGACAAGAATATCTTGGTTGCCTTTCGCATGAACGGAGCATAATGATCAACATATTCGTCCACACGCTGGAGCGTCGTGAAGCGTAGACTCTTATCTCGAACCTCGACAGCTGCGACAATGAATGGTAACGTCACAAATCGTAGCGATCGCTTCGTGACACGTTTTGCCAGTTCAAATTCCATCATAGCTTCCTTGGACCAGATTTCGGCTTGAACATCTTCGCAACCAAATGGAAATCGCAACCGGTGGCCCACTAGCAGCGCTCCTAAGCGATACACTTTGGCTTGCACAAGAAGGTTGACGATATCTGCCGAATCAAACTGCTCGACAAGTTGATCCGAGTGAGATGGCTGCCATGACTCCACAACAGCATGGATGCTATCCAGCTGCTTTTCTAGACGAGCCAGAATGCTCGCGTCATTTGTATTGAGAAGCGAATTGCTGATTACACAGAGATCCTGGTAGTAGGGCAAGAGAGGTAAACAGAGACCAAGGCGGCGGTCAACAGCAAAGCCTGGTATCTGAATCGTCCGGGTCGGTTTGCGCCGATAAACAAGACAGTCCATGGTCTCCAGCACAACCAGAAAGCCCTGCCACGGATCCTTGTGTGCATCGGACATTGTTGTTCCCACGAAAGGGTTTGTTGTGCCAAGACAGTAACGGCAGATGTCTGGAACTCCTACACCGATGGCTGAGTATATGGAGAAAGCCAGTATACTTCCTAGAGTGTGGCATAAGACTGCATCCTGTGAACGTAAAACAGACAGCGACCGTAGCGCGCTCATGGCTTTTGATATGTAGCCGACACAGGTACTCGTGTCCATGTCCGTTACAGAGCCGGATTGAAGCTGCTTCAGCGTAATAGCACATGCGAGGTAAGCATCCTTGAGTAAAGGCCAGGCAGCTGGCAGCTGGAGCAGGGTAGCGAGCGAATATTGCTGATCGCGATCGGCTTGAAAGCTCGAGCACACAATGAATTGATCTAGGCTTTCAGACTGGCTTAGGAGAAACAGCAACAGCTCCTTTTCGTCAGGTTGCAGGTCAGGAAGGGCGTCCAAACATGCGTCGATACCAGTTGGAAGTTGGCATTGCTCCAAATTCCTGCGTTTGCCGGGCGTCTTTTTTATATTGGAGACAAAGTCCTTCCCACGATGTGTTCTTCTACCCGCAGGCCGCACCGGCCGTACGGTCAAACAAACCAAGCCCAGCCTCTCGCACCGTGCACAATGGGCGGAGGTCGTTGCACGCTCACATCGTTCTTTGAGCTCGTAGCATCTGTCGCATGCAGTTCTCGGTTTTGGGTTCCTGGTGACAGACGCTTCCATTCCGCTTGGAAAGCGTGGTGTAGATAGAATACGGAGATATAAAGATTGAGATGACTCTAGCGGGACTAGATAAAGAGCGTCGAACTAGAAAATGGATTGGTTGATCCCCGCCAGAGGGAGTAACTATAAACGTGAATTTATACCTAGGTAGTTCACCGGGACCGGGTTCAGGCCACTCGTAGGGTGCTGACTCAGCCACTCTAATTCCAAGCAGCCGCATATTTAGCGGGCGTAACTCCCCGGCCCCCAGGAAAGTATATAAACACTCCCTCTCTCTTCCTCACAGGCAGGTACAAGCCACCCACCAGTCGAAGGATGTGCACTGATGTAGAAACAACGGTGTGACGACCCCGCACGCAAATACGAATGCGGTTTCTCACTCCTCATAGAATATACCTTCATCCCATCCATCTCTCATTCCAGTTAATGAATAACATGAAATGAATATGACAGCACTGAACGAATGAACGTGGAAAATCCTTGACAGCAAAGAACGCGCTCGGTATTTTTGTATGAATCTGGGAAGCAGATGCAGATATTTGAGGAGTTCGAGAGATCTCTGGTGCTAGCTTGTAAAGAATACATGTTGGGGGCACAGCGCTGAGTCTTGTTATCGATGCCATCGTGTTTGGATGAAATACAATTGTGAAGTTTGAATGTGTGTAAAGGTTGGGGCTTTATAACTGTTGGTATCACAGGTTTAGATACGTGATCACTTCTCTACTAGTAGTATAGACTTGATTCTAGTTTCTATTAATAATGCATAGCATTCTATATTATAGTGTTTAAGGCATAAAGGGAATGCCCTTATGCTAACTAAGCTACATCACATGACTATAAAGCCCCCCCTACTATAACTAATACCTATAATCCCAACACTAGCAACTTCTCTTTTATTATTAGCATTACCTTATTAGGATTAGAGGATCGATTGTTTCCTTCTATATTGTACAGTCCATTATACCTACTATTGCTA
>QGMG01001031.1:0-13347 GCA_007825325.1 Lachnellula cervina
CTAGTTCTTATATAGCTCACACTACTTCTGCCTAGCCTCCTTTTGCTTCTTATTTAAGCCTAGTTTTATAGTTCTTTTATAGACACTATACCTATTCTTCTTTAGTGTCCTATAAATAGAGCTAAGTGAAAGAAGCTCCTTTTTAGTAGGGTTATTATTAATTTTAGTAATAATACAAGCATATAACTAGCCTCTTATAGTAGAATTGCAGAGCATAGTAGCTAAGATCAAGTCTACTATTAGCTAAGAGAGTCTAGGCCTTCTAGAATAGAGGATATTAGCTATATGCTCTACTTGTATAATTATGCCTAGGTGCTAGCTATGTGATATAGCCTTCTTCTTAAGCTTAGAGATACTTTCTTAGCTAATACTAGTCTTCTCTAGAATAGTAGCATCACTAATCCTAGCCTCTTTTAGAGCTAGCATAGAAATACAAGCCCCTATAGAGTTTTGCTTCCTTCCTTTTAGCTCTATAGATGCAAGGGATTTAGACGAGAGGGCTATAAATGCCTAGATTTGACTTATAAGCGTTGCGCTAGGGTAAATTAGAAGTGGCGCATGCATTAGAAGTGAAGGTAGAGGTAGCTCCTCACTTGATAGCGCTAGCGCAATTGAGGGAGCCCTAGAAGACGCCCTAGAGAGTAGAGGTGAAGGTAAAGGTGAAGGTTATAAAGTGAGGCCTGGATTATAGAGATCTAGCCTAAATGGGTCTTCTTTATTCTCATTTTTAGTAGAATAGTCTCCCTCTTCACTAGACACATTAAAATCCTCTCCTAGGTAGTTTTCATTATTGCTATTATAGTTGTATTCTGAATTATCACTTAAATCGTCAAATAAACTAGCTATAATTATATAGAGAACTGAGAAACCCTCTAGAGAAGAGGGGGAAGGCTTTAACCCCTCTATTTAACCCCTCTATTTAACCCCTCTTTTTAGCGAGGTGACGCTATAAATATAGGCTCTAGGAGCCTATAGAATTAGCGAGCGCCCACTATAATATAGTGGACCTGAAGGCCCCTTATAGGGCACTGAGTGCTACAGGGGAGTGAGAGACATTTCAGGGGGTGTGAGACACTACAGGGGGCTCTACAGGGCAGCCCCTGTTTATTCCATACTTTTGACCGCGGCCTCCGTACAGAGCAAACGGGGACTTGATACCCCAGATTAGAAGTGGATTGTCTGTACAACTAGCTCTATCCATGCCAAAGTACCTAATCGCTGGATGTGAATAGCCTCAGGCGAAATGATGTAAGAAAATATCTTATAGGTGACATAGATAGTACGGTATCTTAAGAATAGTAATCATATCCATAAACAGTACGGAGTAATGTAGGTAGATTTACTCCGTACAACGCGTTGTGTGAATGTCGAGAATCAGCTCGGCCCCGCCCCTGATGGAAATCGCGCTAATTGCCGAACCCCTATTCTATGCCCCGCAAAATCTCTAAACGTAAGGTACATGATGGTTTGGCGACTTTCCTTAACTCGACGCGCTTATGATCCTCACTCTCTCTGACACGAAGCTTGATTATCAGCGGGTAATATACATATAAGGGGAGATGGGTGTTCTTAATAATGATTGAGTGAGGTTGGTGAAGTGTGGGAAGGTTGTGAAAGCGTCAATGGGCTGTACGCGTTCTGCTTTGACAGCTGACTGCAATTATGTTATAAGGGAAAACTTTGTATGTGTCGTCTCTGTATCTAATGCTTTTTGTCTTTGGCGAGTACTTTTAGTGCAAAAATCCGGGTCTCGGGTGGGCTCTTGAAGTCGAGAAGCTCCATCGCGTTAGGTTTTTGATATGTCTTTATACTTGTTAAGTTACTTATTAGTTGCTTGATTACCAAGTCTGGTTATGTTATGTAATTGAATTCTCGGGGTTTTTATATTAGTTCGGCGCAACAGTCAAAAGCCATACTTGTGTGAATAGGACGTCTGGACGATACTTCCAATTTGCAAGTTGCCAAGTTAATACCCCAATTCACACCGAGATCGATTCAAGTGAATTGAAGCTGGAGAGACCTCTGGTCAAGGTGGTCTCCTTGATAGATTGAGCTCACATAAATACCTTCATTGCCCTCAACTTCAATTTGCACAACACTAGCACCAAAAGATTAATAGTACTGTATCAATACTAGCAGCAATGATACCACCGACGCGGACTCAACGAACGGAGCTCCTCCCCACGATAACACGACCCACAAAGATCACATTCGAAGTTGAAAACATTGGCTGGCTCTACCTGCGGAAGCTGGAAGAGGCAAGTACCTAGCTGGAGCATTCTGCCAGACCAGTGCCACAATGCAATTGCAAGTCACTAATCAGCACGCAAGTGAAGATCTCCCAAGCCTACCGCAAGCGCGAACTCAAACATGCTCTCGCGCTTACCAGCGCCGCCACGAATATGGCCAACCTCCCAGACTACATCCGCGCTCAGCTTCTCCTCCTGCTCGCGCTCCTCGGCATCAACACGCACAAGAGTATCCTAGACGCCATTAATATCCTTAGCCGCCTGTACAGCTCGAGCCCGCCGTCATGGTCTGAGGAGCGGAATGAGGCGTTTGAGAGGATCCTAATTGTGGCGGAGGTTTATCGCACGGCGGTCGGAGGGAGGAATAGGAGTAAGGGCCTTGTGTGGGCGATTAAGAAGGCGGATAAGGAGGCGTTGAGGGAGGTGGAGGAGACAATGAAGGAGGGGTTTCAGTGTGAGCGGGGAGATATGATTCTGGATGCGCATGCGAGGTTGTTTGAGGTGGTGGGGGAGGAGATGGAGTTGAGTATCAAACCGCGGGTCGTTGTGCCTGCAGCGGTGGAGCAGTTTCTGGAGGCGCCTACGGAGCAGTCGATGGAGGAGATGGAGATGGAGCAGTTGGAGTTGGAGCAGATGGAGATGGAGCACGTGGTCTTGGAGCAGGTTAAGGGAGATGGGGAATACAGAGATTGAAGAGGATGTGGGTTCTCTAATGAATAGCTAGCAGTCTGAACTGTCAGGATATCATCAATGTCAGATATTCATCGTCTTCGAGCGACTTTGCACGTACTCCAAAGTGTGATCTCCACAGATCCAGCTTTCGTTTCTGTCTTTGTGCTTCCACGGAGAGAGAATCATTCTAGATGGATAATCAAGAGGTGGTACAGGGGAGAAGCCTCTGGACGATGCCTTGCCTAACTCATATCGGGCTGACTTCTGACTTTTGGTCTGCAGTGCACTCACTAGGGCAGCAAGTTTTGCGGGATCAAATCCGTCAACTACTTTTCTTCCACATTCTCCAAGCTGCATTACCCAATTATTGGAGCTTTTCCCCCCGTAAGTCGCAGCTCAAATGAGGCCCAAAGAGAACCTTGAATTCAAAGGTACTATAAATTGCAAGTTGCAGTGCGGTATACCAAAATATGCCGATATATAGAGGTCTTTCACTCGTAAAATCGCCCCGGCTTCAATCCCGTCGCGCCTTGCCTCATCTCACTACTCAATGCAATCCTCCCCACCTCCCAGGTGCTATCAACATCTTGTATCCTTACCCTCACGCCCTTCAATAGCCTCGCCCTCTCCTGCCCCGATAATGTACTCCCACCCGTGGGAATGCCGTCAAAATATCTTGAGTCTCCCGTAAGCGACGATACGGATCCAAAAATATCCGGAGCTTGTGTCCGATATTTCAGCACCATGCTTGTCGCGCTACAGATACCCAGAAGGACGGTCCCAGCACAGAAAAGAGCGAACCAGGTCCTGTCTATCTCGTAATGTGGTGTTCCCAAGTACACCCACGCCGCGGTGGTATTTCCACGTATCCAGGGGCCAGAGTGCCTCTGTGAGAGTAGAGGCGCTCTTCAGCCCCAAAGACCCCCAAAAGAAAGTGTTGAACAGAAGCCCGAAACGATTTTCAAAGTCTGTGGCGCTCACTTGTGATAGATTCACGAAACTATGGTCGCGTTGCAGGCCGCTAGATAATACTGCCATGGCATCGTTGATATAGATCTCCGTGGGATCGGAACCCCAATCATCTACGTTCTGCCAGGCACCCAGGACGGTGGAATACATTCTATCCATACTGTGGCGTATGTTAAAATCGTGCATGATCGACCAGTTGGAGTTGAAGGGTGAACGAGGTGTTAAGCGCATGGCTGTTACGGCACAGGCAAGCGGACTAGCAGCGCCCTGTTCGCACTTTACTTTTGGATCAACGCATTTCATGCCTATCGAGCACTTGAAAATGCTGGATCCATGTAAGTCGAGCCTTGAACCGAAGACTATAAGCACCTCGAGCGCCGCGAAGAAATCTCATGGACACTACAGGCAAGGAGCGAGCTTATTACTCCGTATCACCCACGGAGTAGAGCAATGAGATAACGCAATTGGCCAGCTAAAAAGAGCGGGATAATTCCTATTGAAAAGTAATGAGAACAGGTAACGAGAACAGACTAAACTAGGTCTTGTAGGAGATCTGAAGTAGTCTCACTGGAGGAAACTGCTGGCATCAAAAGGGGAAACGGAAGCGAGGGCTCTTGGCGACCAGCTATACACGCAACAAATATCCGCGATTAACGCAAATTGTTTAAAAAGTATTGAGGCAGTTACACTATTGTCTCAAAACAACTTCATCATACTTCCTCACCCCCACCCTCACCCTCACCCACACCCAGAAAGGAATCTACGCCTTCTCCTTAGCAAGCGCCTCCCTCCTCCCCGTACTCTGCGGATCAAAATACGGCCTCTCCCCCAGACTAACAGCCCTCTGCCCCGTCCTTTCCCCCAAATCCTGATCCAGATAATCAGGCGTCGCAACATGGTACACACTCCTATTATCCCAAATGGCCAAATCATTCGCATTCTGCCAGCGGTGCCGCACCTGCAAATCATGATTATCGACCACCAGCCGCACGAACCACTTCAGCAGCGCGCTGCTCTCGCCCTCGACTAGGTCGTTGATGCGCTGCACGTGGTGCCCGAGCGCGAAGATGGACTTCCAGCCTGTTACGGGGTTTGTGCGTACGACGGGGTGCACGGCTTCCAGGACCTCGCCGACGTTCTCGGGGGCCCCGCGCGGTGCCGAGTAGATCTTGAAGCCGTTTTTTTCGGCCGCTTCGTTGAATTTAGGTTGTGCGTAGGTTGCGGTTAGGGATTCGAGGAATTTTTGCACGGGCGTGGAGATTCGGTCGTAGACTTCGTAGCCGGATGCCCAGAGGGTGTCTATTTGAGTCAGCGTAATGCTTGGATGAGGCGTGGGGAGGGAGGTTTACCTCCGCCTGTCTTGGGTAGTTGTGTTAGGCGTAGCAATGCGTAGTCGCTGGGGACTGGCTCGAAGGTGATGTCGGAGTGCCAGCCTTCTTTTCCGCTCTGCTTCTTCTCTGTTTGGAAGAGGAGCTTGTCGCGGTAGATCTTCTTGGCTTGCTCGGAGGAGATGACGCTGATTTCGTCGTCTTTGCCTCCGAGTTCTCGTCCGGAGTTCGAGACTGGATGGATGTGAAGCCCGGAGGTGGAAGGCTTGCCGGATAATTGTCCGAGACGCTGGACGAGTTCTTTTTGCAAATCGTTGGTAACGTCATCTTGCTTGCGGAAGAACACAACTCCACGTTGGGAAACTGTTGAAGTCAAGGTTAGGTTAAGCTATTGTATGAGTAAAGGATGCCTTACTTGTGATTGCAAGATCCCGGATCAACTCATCTGAGTTAGGAGCCTTGAGCCATTTTGCTAGATTCACGCCGACGAATTCTCGGCCAATAACTGGTGTTACATCAAAACTCTCGAAATGATCAAGAGCTCCTGAAAGCTTCAATGGTTCCTTGTGCTGAGTTTCGACAGAAGGGGTTTGAACAGCTGGTGCCGCTTCCTCTTTGGCCTCCGTTTGGACTGGGAGAGATTTAGTAGCGATCTTCTCATGAATCTCATCCGTCACTTGAGAGACGGTTTCTGAGACAGATGGAGCCATGGCTTCGAGTTAGTCAGTATGTATGGACGAGATGAAGTAATTGAGTATAGGCAGACAATGGTCTGACTGTAGATCTCGAGTTGGAGCGGTGCTCCTTATAAGTACAACCAAACAACCCCTCACACAATATGACCCCGCATTCTTGCTGGCCCCCTGCAATGTTACCAGAAAGGCGGATTTTGCATCATCAATTCCTCGTATCTGTTAGATGGAGGTATCAAATCAAAGATCGATAGCTCATGTGTTCCACTTTAACGGAGGTGTGTATCCAGACCAGTGCGTCGAGGCTTCAACTTCCAAGTCCGACCGAGACGCTTTGCGAGTGCTGGCCACGGGGAAGCACTATCAAATCAGGAAGAAACACCAATGGACTTCAATCCGACCTGAATGATACAAGACTGCCGGCATATAGCGTGCGAGCCAAAGTTATATCTGCTCGCCTGAGTCAGACGGGTTGGAAGACCTTGGGTGCACTGGACCTATCGATCTTACAGTACGCCAATTTGCTTATCAACAAACTGATACCAAAAGCACTCGTTATCTCGCAAGAACCCCCCTTCGCGAAATTCCATTTTGCGTACGGTACAGCCATAGAGTTTCGCGAAGGAGGGGTTTTCCCGCAGTACGGTTATTGGTGGAGAAGTGGTTGCGCAAAGTCGGGAGGGAATGGCGAATAGATCACGTGTCAGACCTCATTGTCCTCATTGGGCAATGCAAAATCACTCGATGAGTGCCGTACTTCCAGTCCTCATAATCCATTCGTTGACACCATCCACTCCTTTATATGTCACCATCATCAAAATGCCCATATCATCCAGGTCATCGAACGTCGCATCTAACAGTATCTCTTCCAGACCCATTTGACGAGCGTAGAACCTATTCTTCTCTGTGCAAGCTCTCTGCCAATGTTGGGCTGTTGGAGCTTCCCATAATGCTTTTTGGCCTGTGAATGAAATCTCTGTTACCGCGCCGATTGGTGTGCAGAAGCCTTGTTTTTGGATGGAGGACATAGCTTGCACCATTCTCGAGATAACAATAGTCCGGCAGACAGTCTCTTCAAAGACCCAAGATTCCCAGGTGCTCGGGAAGATGTGTCCGGAAGATACTATGGCGCCAGTGCGTTGAGATAGCTGATCAGCCCATTGAGCAAGAGTTTCTTCGTGTTGTTCTGCCTCCGATCGTTGTTTGATGTCGCCGTCGAATAGCCGTATGATTTGAAATATTATCAGAGCTTGGAGGCTTGACATGTGCTCTGAAACGGACCATGAAGTACGGGGAGCCATCAACTGGTTTACTTTCGAATTTATAATTTCCCAGACCATGGCTTCATTATTCTCGTTCTTTCCTGAGTAAAGTGCTGCTGCACAACATGCTTCTTGAAATGTTGAAGACATTTCTGGGCTGTATGATTGTGGGTGGACGAATGCTGTTCTACCGTTTCTGAAGAGTTTTTCCGGATAGGTTTTGAGTTGTCGCACAATGTATTTAATCCGTTCTCTGTCCATTACTTCGACATCTAGCATGGTACCAAAGTCAGTGTTGCTTGAAAGGTGGAATGAAGGATATCTCATTGGGATCGGGCTTGCAACATAGTCCTGGATAGTGAACTGATCTAGAGAATCCAAGTAGGAAAGTATCCTCTGGCTTTGACTTACCACTGTAAGGATCCTGAAAGAGGCGATTGTCAAACGCCTCAAAGAAACTTTCATCTACAACATCATCCAGCCGTGCATCTCCCAGAAAGGACGTATCATCAAGTAACATAGCATGATCACCAATGTCCAAGATATCAGAAAGTGATTCGTCAGGAAAAGATAGCGAAGAGCCCGTTCCGGCCGCAAGTGGCTTTGCCACCTTGTATTCGCAGTGGAGAAACTTCGAAACACAGCGGGAGCACATAGGATATGTCATATCACATCTCCGCTTCGATTTCGCACAGGGTATACATGACTTCTGACGGGTTTTTGGACCCGGTGCGGACATTTTCGTAGTTGGTGGAGGTGTGAGACTGTTGGATTTTTGGAACCAGCTTTTCAGGGGCCACATTCTAGTATTTTAACATACAAAGCGATCAATATACCGTATTTTGTGAGTGACGTAAGCTTCAGCTTTACAGGTAGTGAAACAGCTGAGGATGCCTTATTGCTGATGGGCTGAACGATGGATCATCATTTGCCGGCAGGATCACGTGTGTCAGCTAGAATTAGGTCCTTTTATTGGGTAGAGTTTGACCGCAAGTTGCGGAGTTTTGGCGGAGTTGTTTTTGAAACCTTCCTCCTGTTTGAAAATAGCTTGGAATTCGGCCTTGCTATGGTCCATATTCTATCAGGAGCAGGACTTAGCGTCCATTTCTCTCATGATGTTTCGATCCAGCGATGGTGGTGCTATTGCGGATAATTGTATTCAGAGTGAAGTCAGGCGAGGAGCTCGACGGCGTGAGGTAATGATTGTGAAGTATATTTGAGGTTTGGGGGAGAGATATAACGAGACAATTCAACATGGACGTTCTTAATCGGCATCAGCTTCGAAGGATATTCGATTCCCTAAGAAAACAACGTCAAACCCCACGTCTCTTCTGAGCAAGTCCCCTCTTCAGTCGCTGCATCCGTTGAAGCTATCAATCAGAAAGATGGTACTAAGTTCATCAACGCTTTCTCCCAGAAAGTCATCATGATAGACGAAGGGAAACCACACAATGGCCAGGACAAACTAGCGGAATGGTTTCAAGAAGCACTGGTCTCTCACGGTGCCTCTGTCGATGTCAAAAAAGCAATTGTGAGCGACAAATGCGTTGTCTTGGATGTGATGTATGACGGACGGAGACTTCGTCGCGAGCTACAACATCACTGAGCCATTCCAATTATACCTTGCATTCGTTCTCGAAAACAACTTTGTCACCTCGCTCATGATCACGGACTGGGATATCATTTCAGCCGTCAATGAAAGCCGTCTGGACCAATCGTGCAAACCTCGAAGATCCCGTCTCATCTATCAGAATTGCTCCACGCCCGCAGCAGACTCCACCACCGGGATGGGTAAAGGTCAAGATACAGGCTGTTGGACTGAATTGTCACCATGTCCTCAGTGCACGCGGCCTGGGCATGTATTCTCCCTCCCAAGTTTCCGCTCATTCTTGGCTGCGAAGGTGCTGGTGTGCTTGAAGACAGCACACATGTCTTGCTGTACCCTGCCATGGGTGACTCGGATTTCGAGAGTGATGAGATGCTGGATTCAAAGAGGAATATTTTCAGCGAGCAGACGAATGGCACGCTTGCAGAATATGTCATTGCTCCACGCCGTAATGTTGTTCATCGCCCCCAAGAACTGTCGGCCGTTGATGCGTCTGTTTTAGGAGTTGCATGGCCCACGGCATATCGCATGCGGTTCACAAAATCTGGCTTGCGCGCTGGACAGACGATGCTTGTTCAGGGATCCTCTGGATGCGTTACTACTGCTCTGATCCAACTTGGTTCTGCAGCTGGAATGCGTGTTTGGTGTACAGGACGGTCTCCTAAGAAACGAGAGCTAGGGCTAAGACTTGGAGCTAAGAAGGCTTTCACATCCGGCAAGCAGATTCCAGAGAAAGCTAATGTTGTTTTTGAAACCAGTGGAGAAGTGACTTGATTGCATTCGATGGCAAATGTGAAGCTTGGAAGAATCATCGTAAACATGTGGTGCACATTCTAGGAGGACAGTTCCAACGGATTTGATGTCGATTGTGATCCGGCAATTGAACATCAAGGGCTCGTATCTTGGAACACTTCAGGCGTTCCGAGATCTCATTTATTTTGTGGTTGCGAGAGGCATCAAGCCTCATATTAGTCTTGTGCTTCCAATGAAGCAAGCGGATGTCGGATTTCGTAATATGGTAGACAGACTCTGATGGTAGATGGCAAGACCGAGGAGAAAATCGTCATATTTGTGTAATGTAGATTGAAACTACTCTCAAGTGTTGAGATTATTCAGGTATTCCATCGCCTTGAGAGCTTCTTCGGAGGTTTGTTCGGCCAATTGTAGCATCTCCAATTCTCTCATAGCCCACTCTCTAGCTTCTCGCAGATGGCCTGCTTGCTGGTTGAAAACTGCAGCAAAGTGATAGGCCTGCGCCAGATAATCTGGTAATCCCTCTGCTTCGAGCATGTTGACAAGGTTGACAGATTTGCTGATTCGCTTCTCCTTGATGGAGAGCTTCTTGGTGGGAGAAAACTGCTTCTGCTCCAAATAATCCAGCGCATCTGACATCCTGACTCGCCGTTTGTCACCCTCGGACGATCTACAGGCTGAACAATCACAGGTGAAACCATACTGCTCAAGCCTGTGCTGTCGAGCCATGGTCGTTTTGAGAAGAGGAATATAGGAGACGGTAATCTCTTCATCCTCCTCAACGTCGCGCGAAGTATACATAATTCGTCTCCTGGTTTTTACACTCCACCAGTTCAAAGTGTTGGGCTTGCAAGAGTGGTTGATTCGTGCAATTTTCGGAAATATTCCAACGTGTTCATGGTCCATGGTGTAAGCATTAGTCGTAAAGATAGTCATTAGTATATTCGATTTTCCTTCTGAAGGATGGAATTTATGCAGGCCGAGGTAATCTTCTTTTTGATCCGGCGACAGGCTTTCAAATCCGGCCTCGATACTAGCAATCATATGCTCAATTTTGAACCCTTGACCTGGAAACATCTCTGTCGGCAAAGGAACAGAGAAAGCTGGCTCTTCTATGAGAATTGGAGTCCCCCGTTTGAGATGATGCTTTGCAAATACGCCGAGACCTTTGCCAGGAGCTGGTCGGACGTCGTACACAGGGTCTGAAGCTGTAATAAGTCAGACTATGATGATGACTGAGACATAGATTCAAGGGTATTGCGGATGTTCTTGATAGGTCATGTGCGCCGAATTTTGGGTACCTTGAGATGTTTCTGCCGTTCCTTCTGACACAGCCGAGTCATCAAATTCTGCCATGCTATTGGGAAAGTTCTATAATCATATAAGTATTTTAAAAAGGATCGTTGAGTGCAGTAGGTACCAAGTCATTCTTGCTGCTGTTGACACAATTCGCAGCAGGTTGGAGAAGACCGGACCCACCAACGTCCTGCAGGGCGCCGAGAACTTCCTGGGAATACACTCCGTCGCACGCGCTAGCATAGCCAAAAAGTACTGCGAGAAGATATAGAGCTCGAAAACGAGCGATCAAAACCAGCTTTGGGGCCGCCATTACGGAGCAGGGAACGCGTCGCTGTGTGAGAAACGCTGACCGAGAAAGTTTGATGCTCTACAAAGTATATCTATCTGCGCAAGCAACGATGGATTGGGGTTTATGATGCGGTATGCGAATGCGAATGTAAAGGGAAATAATGAATTGTCATCTTGAAGAAATAGCTGCTCTTCCTGATTCCAGGAGTCAGGAGGTGATGAAACAGGAGAAGTCGCGCATCTGTAATAGGTGCCGCGTTTTCCTCATTGATTCTCCGTCACGGATGGTCAAGTTGATCGGTTCAACCGATATCTTCGCAAATACAATGGCATTTCACTGGTGAAATATGGAATTGGCAAACTGTTGTCGCGAATTGGGCTGTTATGTTGGTCAATTCCGTGAAAGCAGCCGTTCTCGCCGCGTTGATGAAGGGCTTGCAGGGTAGCGCACATCACGTGCGTCTACTGGAAATTATCTGGGATTGTAGGTAAAGTATCGCAGATATCTACCAGTTTGTTAAGAAATGCTCAACGAAGAATTTAAATCACAGGAAAGTTTTGTGGAACAACGTCAGGTTGCACACATCTTAGGTAGGGGTTCTTTCAGATGACTCGCACGTGACCGGAGCATAACATCAGACCCGAGCTGAAGCGCCACCTCTATCAATTCTTTTCCCCAAGTCTTAAATTTGTCAGTGCATTGAGCAGAAAGCTATGTAACAGTCTATGGATATCTTTTGAACGGTAGCTAAGTACCCAGGTAGGTACTAATAGTGAAGTTCATAGGGCTGGCCCGAACTAACAATGCAGAAATAGCAATACAATGTTATCTTTGATAGCATAGCAACGGTATGTTTTCACCCGATCATATCCAGTCGAAGCGCAGAATTGTGGTGGCTGTGGCCGTGGCTGCTCTGCCTCGTTTGATCCTACGTAAAGGTTTCTACCCCCTATTTCGCCAATTAGGGGTACTTAAGCGAAAGCGAGAATTCTCGAATCGCCTCATCCAGAGACTCGTGTCACCACATGAAATCGATTTCCCCAGCCTTGTTTCGCCTTGTCACATGTCTTCCACAACACACGATTCTGTATCTCTACTTTAGTTCTTCCTCAAACACTTCATCTCTCTTTGTGGTACTCGCCACGGGGTGGATTGTTTCCGGCTAGGTATAGCCTCATCCCCTCAATCCGTCTTACTTGCAGTTGTAACTTCTTCCACAGACACCATTCATGCTTTTGCAGCTTCTCCGTCTGTTTTCCGTCGTTACATTGCGGCACGTAGCCCTCATGTCAGCCGTTTAAGCTTGTTTGAAGGAGAGACGTCTATTTGCTCCTAGAGTGTGGCCGTTTTGCATGAGAAATGTTAGCCACGATGCCATTCCATGATCTGCCAGTGCAGAATAAGTTGCTAAAAGAAGATGTAGGCTCGAGAACATGGCTTTACCGATAGCAACGTACCATAGATTTTGAGGCGTTTTGCTCCTGGGGTTCATCACTTCACTCCTTTTTGTTTTGAGTATCTTGGTATGTTGCATATGGATGGTTTCGCGACAATGCGGATGGCTTGGTCTTTCTGGTTCCCGAGCTCGTTCAATGAAAAGAGTTTGGTATCTGTTGAGAGGGCTATTGAAAAGTATATATTGTGGCATGTCCTCTGGAATTAAACCACCATCCACAGCTCAACATTCCATCTTCAGCTTCACAGTCCTTTATTCCTTCTTTCACTTTCCTTCTTCAATTTCCTTGAATACAATCATTACAATCTCACAACCCCTTCTAAGTCTTCAGTCAACTATCACACATTCCCTCAATATGTCTTTCAAAGCTGCAGCCGTCATTCTCCTTTCTCTCGCTTCGACCTCTTTGGCAGCCCCTTTTTCAAATGGCACAAGCACCAGAAGCTCTCCAACTGCTTCTGGAACTGGTGTATCCGCTACCGCTACCGGTAAACCTACCACGTTCACTGGAGATGGAACCCCAGGAGCTGGGTGGCCAACCGAGGACAAATGGGCCACCTATTCGGCAATGCAAGAGCACCCCCCCCCCCACAAGTGCCATCTCCAGTACTAACAGAAAACCAGTCTCGCCGCCAACCAAAAGGTCCTCTCTTCATCCTGTACGCAATTCAACAAGACAAACAACACCCCCGACGAGATCAAGAACATCGACACCTCCATCAACTCAGTCGCCAACACCACGGGCATCGACCCGCGCCTCATCCTCGCCGTC